>LGRX02006277.1:0-27541 GCA_001247695.2 Cymbomonas tetramitiformis
TTGGACTGGCATCCCTACACCATGATCCTTAGACTGTCATCCTTGCGCCATGATGCTTGCACCTTCATCCTTGGACTGTCATCCTTGCACCATCATCCTTGGACCGTCATCCTTGTTTGCATCATCCTTGGGCTGTCATCCTTGCACCGTCATCCTTGGACTGTCATCCTTGCACCATCATCCTTGGACTGTCATTCTTGCACCGTCATCCTGGACTGTCATCCTTGCACCGTCATCCTTGCACCGTCATCCTTGGACTGTCATCCTTGCACCGTCATCCTTGGACTGTCATCCTTGCACCGTCATCCTTGGACTGGCATCCTTGCACCGTCATCCTTGGAGTACTACCGGCGTGCCGGTCTGCAACTGGGGTCGCCAAAGGGTCGGCCCAACTGCAGGGGGCTCACTCCAACCTACAGTTCCTATACCCGAGAGAGTGGCGTGTGTGGGGAGCTATTTGAGTTGGTAGACTCGGAGCCCCGAATACTCGCAGAATGATGAGCTTGCTCCGTGGCACAGCGCTCAAAACTTTTCGACTCGCGTTTCACATTCACAGAACATCCAAGCGGCGGTGTGCCGAGCTATGTCCGGAGTAGTTAAGATATCCGTTTTTCCAATAAGCCGTGTCCGTGTGGATCCCTCCCTTCAGCCGCACCGCTCAAGCCCCCATCCCCTGAAGCGTAACAACCTCAAGCCTCGTCGCCACTTGAGTCTATCCGCCCCGCGCTGAATCACGTGATTCCGTGCCTCAATCTGCCGGCACGCCTGCATGTCCTCGTCGCGCTGTCGATGTGTGATGGGTTGGTGCATCGGGCGCTCAAAGCACATGGCGGCTGGGCCCTCCGGCATGGCGAGGCTGCTGGAGCTGGAATGCTGAGGTGGCGACTGGGGACGTGGCCAGGCACAGCTTCAGGGGGGAGCCTGGCGGGCAGCGGGGAGGATGGAGGCAGCGCGCGGCCAGCTGCCAGCGGACGAACCCTCTTCTCAACCCCCACTAGGCACTATGACATCCTGATCGAACTGCGGGCGGAGGCGCAGTCACAGGTCGGGCGCCACTATGACGCGCCCCAGCTCGATGTGAGCCGGACCACGCAGCAAGCGTCCACGGGGAGTGCAACATGCAGACTCTCACTTTTCTGAGGGCTCTGATCAGAGCGGGGGAGGGAGCGGTGGAACGACACGGATACGGGGGGCAGTGCAGGCAGCACAGTGTGACAGCTGCGGGTATGCGGGTGGGGGGGCTGAGATATGGGTATGGGGAGCTGAGATATGGGTATGGGGAGCTGAGATGTGGGTATGAGGAGCTGGGATGTGGGTATGGGGAGCTGAGATGTGGGTATGGGGAGCTGAGATATGGGTAAGATATGGGTATGGGGAGCTGAGATATGGGTATGGGGAGCTGAGATATGGGTATGGGGAGCTGAGATGTGGGTGGGGAGCTGAGATGTGGGTATGGGGAGCTGAGATATGGGTATGGGGAGCTGAGATATGGGTATGCGGGTGGGGGAGAGGAGCTGGGGACGGAGCAGCCGCTGGTGAGCCAACTGCCAGGAAAGCGGAAGAGAGAGGATGGCGAAGTGGAGCTCACCGGGACATCAGGTGGACGATGGGTGCCAAAGAAGTTGCTGAGCAGGGGCGCCCGCACCGCCCGGCAGGTGCACCCGCCCCCTGCCAGGCCCCAGACTCCCCCCTCCCCTGCGTGCCCGGCCCTCACGTGAGAGTGAGGGGAAGCCTAGCTGGCCCACAGTGCCGACGAGGTATCACTTCTCGCGATGCCTGGGCAACACCGCAAGAGTGTGTGTTGACATCATCCACAAGGGCAGAAACGTCCTTTTCAGTGCCCAGCAAGAATTTGGCGCCACGTCACCCAATGACGGCATGCGCTCTGCGGCTGCTGCGAGTGTATCCGGCTGAAGGCCACGTGGTGCCGCCCACATTTCCAGAGACGTGTCGTGCACCCTCTTAGGGTGACCCTGGACCATGGGACCAGGGTGTGGGGAAGTGCTGCTTGCAAACTGGCCCACCATGGGGTTCTCTCAGCTACCTCGCCCATGTGGAGTTTTCTTAGCAACCCGCCTGTAGGAGATCGATTTCGCCTCCAGCACCATGGGGGTTCCTCTCAGCCCCCAGGCCCGTAGATCATGGTGATAAGCACTAGGGGCCGTTTGCCAGCTGGATGTCATAATGGAGGGTTGTCGCAGCTTA
Source organism: Cymbomonas tetramitiformis (assembly GCA_001247695.2). Taxonomy (NCBI): domain Eukaryota; kingdom Viridiplantae; phylum Chlorophyta; class Pyramimonadophyceae; order Pyramimonadales; family Pyramimonadaceae; genus Cymbomonas; species Cymbomonas tetramitiformis. The sequence goes on from LGRX02006277.1 coordinate 2,206, forward strand.
TCATAGGTCCATGCTCGCACACAGAAGGGAGGCCCTTGGATGCCCGTGAGATGAAATGCGATGGACACCGTGAAACAGGCTCTTCTGGTGGGCTTCGACCCCTTGCGGCACCTTCTGGCCGAGCTTGAGGAGCGCTTCGGCGAGCTTGCGGTATTCTTTGTCGACACTCTGGGGGGCTCCGTGATTGGTGTTGTCCTCAAGCCCAAGGCCTTTCTCCCGGCAGCGGGGGTCCACCTTCCCACCTCGCACCACACGATGCCCGCCACCATGAGAGGGGCGGAAAAGGTGCTAAGTTCTTCCCCGGCATGTGGCCTGTCCGACAGCCTTCTCTTGATGCATCCTCATTAATCGAACCACACATGCGTAGCAAGCCGATCTGTCAGCTGCTGCTGCGCAGTGATCGCGGTATACAAATGCCGTCACCTTTCCGGCACGTCAGACTCTGAGCCAGGATTGCATAAATCCTGGGATGGTAAGCAAAACTTCCAGCAAGCTCAACACGGTGGCGATTTTGTAAGTGGAGATTAATGATGGCTCGAGACGAACCCGGCCAATCAGGGAAGCGCAGTGGCCGGCAAGCATGCCGAGTGGGGATAAACCATGGCACAGGAACCACCATCTATGATAGGATGGGTAGTGGTTGAGCATACTGATTGCGAAGGAGGAATGTGGCCTGTCCGACAGCCTTCTCTCCCACATTCCTCCTTCGCAATCAGTATGCTCAACCACTACCCATCCTATCATAGATGGTGGTTCCTGTGCCATGGTTTATCCCCACTCGGCATGCTTGCCGGCCACTGCGCTTCCCTGATTGGCCGGGTTCGTCTCGAGCCATCATTAATCTCCACTTACAAAATCGCCACCGTGTTGAGCTTGCTGGAAGTTTTGCTTACCATCCCAGGATTTATGCAATCCTGGCTCAGAGTCTGACGTGCCGGAAAGGTGACGGCATTTGTATACCGCGATCACTGCGCAGCAGCAGCTGACAGATCGGCTTGCTACACATGTGTGGTTCGATCAATGAGGATGCATCATTACTCCCACACACTTGGCTGCTTGGCAAGGAATCGTCCCAACCTTGATTGGTGTTCTGCGCAACTTCCACAATCACGGGTGCTTCTGTATGAGAAGCTCTGAACCATGTTGGTGGTGTGGGACAGAAGGATGCTGCTGCGAAGTTGCTTCCGAATATGTTCACGATGGTCCGTGAAATAGCCATCATGGGGGAGGGCTTGGTCAAGGATGTCCGTTTGAATATGACCCAGGCGTGAGACTGGGCAATTAATTGTTGTTTATCCTTGTTTTCTAATTAATCGAACTGCGACCAAAGTCTTAAAAAAACAGACTTCATTAATTCCCTGTAGGTCAGTAACATAAACGATGAACAACAAGGCGCAAATTAATTGTTGTAGCTCGCATGCATGGAATGATGGCAGCAAATAGTAGTGGTGCGGATGTGGGACCGTCCACTGTTGACGGTGTGGTAGCAGGCTAAATAGACCTGCACCTTGTGGTGTGTGCACTACTATGCTGTGCGTTGACACTCGAATGTGCATGCACAACACCATAATAACAAAACAACAGGTGCGGTAGCTGTGCTACAGTAAATGAACCGCCTTCAAACAGTGTGCTGATACTTGTGTGTGCTTGCATAAAAACATAATAGCGAGACAACAGGTATGGAAGCAAAATGGTACTTTGCTACAATACGGTACAGTAAATGAACTGCCTTCAAACAGCTGTGTGCTGATCCTTGTGTGTGCTCACATAACAACATGATAGCGAGACAACAGTTACGGTTGCGATAATGTGTTACAATACAGTAAATGAACCGCCTTCAAACATAAAATGCGACATAAATAGTTATGGCAATCGATTTGCTTAACAACAAACATAAACTTAAACAAACGAACAGAATCCTGCTTACACCTCTTGCAATAATCAATATACATCAAGCACAAAATAGTTATTTCTGGTTCCTCAACAATAAGTTGTTTCTAATGTGTTAATGCTCGATGATTTTGGCAAAACAAACCAATATCATCAAGACACGGTAATCGATCTTCATGTAGCATGCACTGAGCAATTTGCCTGTATGTGGCGGTTTCACATACGGCCACTTGTTATGTATTATGATCTGGGTCTCTGGTGTGCATGGGGTTAATTATATGGTAAGCAATAATTCAGAGACGATTATATCACGAGGGAGGAGGAAGAGCAGGAGCTACATCATGGTCAGGCATTTTTTTACTACTGTTGAATATGCCATTCATAAAATATTATTCACTAGTGTTACAATGCATGTGGCTCCTGCACATGGCTTTTCTGTACATAGCACAAAACTTTAAAAGATCCTGAGGAAAGACACGTTTTTTTATTATCTATCACCTCAGAGTCAGGAGATCTAACTTCAAACATTGGTGGCAATCTCTTTCTTGGATGACGCCTCAAGTTGATTCAACTCGGTGTCAAAAGCTTCCTGAACAATCTCGCGGACAGCACTTCCAGAGTCAGCCATGTCTTTCTCGCGCAGGACTGCACTTTCATATTCGCCTTCCATGTCCTTCTGTCGTTGAATGAAAAAGTCTGAGAGCGCGATTAATAATGACCGCCGCCAGCCCATCATTATAACAAGTGTCAGTGCGCACAGTCCGATGAACGTACCCACGACTATCCCGCAGATCTCTGCCATTGACAAGGAAGGTGATCTGCTTCTCGTGATGCATGCCTCCAATTCGTGCACATACTCCGCGTTGTCGTCATTGCAAACACAATCGTACGTACCAGGAAAGTTCTTGCAGGTCATGTCGTGTCCTGTGCAAACTGATCGGTCGCACTCGTCGATATCTTGGCATTGTCCGACGATGACCTCCTTTCCGCCGATCACCTCCACGTCAGCCGTGTAGCCGTCTGGGCACACGCACTGGAAAGAGCCTTGCACCGCCTCACATTTGCTTGCTCCGTTTTCCATCGCGGCGCAGAAGTCAGACATCTCTTCATCGCAGACGTTGCCTCCATGCCGACACACCGCCGGCCTGTCACTGAACGTGAAGCCGAAAGCCGCGCATATGAAATTGAAAATGTCGTCCCAGCGCACAGAACCGCGGTATACCGCGTCGTTGGCGACGACTTCCGGAGAAAAGACCAAGTTATTCGTTTTGATGTTCTCGCGGTCTCGGTCAAGCAGGGGATGGTTTCCATCTACGTCGCTGACGCAAGCCTTCACGTCCTCCACGTCCACGCCGATTCCACGGAGGACGCTGCCAGAGCAGTTAGAATGGAAGTTCGCGCTGTCCAGCGCACATCGGTCCTTGTGCTCAAGCCAGTACATAATCCACTGCCACGGTCGTCCAGTCTTATTTGCGACGTCAAATACGCAGAGAGAGATCAGGTTCTGGACGATCACGTCCCGCCCGGTGTAGCCCGACAGGTGGTCCGACTCCGGGTCCTGTGAGCAGTACTTACCGTCGCTGAGGCAGTGCTGTTCGCAGTTCTCAGAGCAGTAGTAAACCCAATAGTGAGGCTCGATGGTCACTTCGCCACTGCGAGAAAGCGGAAGCACTTCATGAAGCACCTTCCTAAACTCCTCGTCGTCCTGCATACACTTATGGGAGGTGCAGCCAAACTGCTTCCAATAGATATCTACCGTCACGAGGTCTCCTGATGTGTAGTTTTGTGATTTCTCAAAGTCTAAATCAACCACTAGCTGACTTGTCGTCGACTTAAGGATGAGCTGGTTCTGGTCATAAAATGGCACTATGACCACAGGCACGTTAATCTTCTGGCTTGTTTGCACGTCCTCCACGCTCTCGGAGTGATAAAGCGTTTGCAGATTCTTCTTCCAGGATTCATTGTTCCACTCACCGATAAGCATGACCGCGTCTGCGTGTCCATACTCCTGTGCCTGCAACACCATTTTTATAACGCTGCAACTTGACGTGGCGGAAGTGACGTACATCACCAATACCTTCGCGTACCCTTGTGTAAAATTACGCCATGTTGTTTCAGGATCAAAATCACTTCCTGAGCAAAGTGAATGTTCTCTTTGAACTCGTACAATGCCCGTCATTCGCGACCCGTACCTCGGAGATCCCACATTTCCGAGTCCTGCCCGGATGGTGAAGTCAGCTGACACCCCTCGGATCAGGACTTCCTGTGCGCCATCTGAGATCTCAGTTGCAAACACAATAGGCCGTCTGAACACAAATAAAATGAAACATATCGCTTTTAGCATCATGTCGTGGAAGTCTCGCTCGCTGTTGGTTCGGGGCGGTTGGGAACGTGATCCGTCGCTACAGACGAGAGTTTCTGTTTCTGTACCCGCTGCGGGTAGCTTGCTCCAGTTTTATTCAGTCGAGTGACGCGTGTGCGAGGTCGTGTGGATTGATACGATTCTCACCTGACGATGCATGCCATGCCATGCCAGTCGCTTTGTAGTATATAAGCCGACTGTATTTAAATTTTCACCTGACAGCTGACTGAGACCGTGACACTCTCAACTGTAGAATGAGTCGAAGTCGTGCTGTATTTCACGCCAACCGAGTGATGACCACTTATTACACCCTGCCATGCTGTATGCCATGCCAGTCTGCCACATACCACACTCGACACGCGCCATACCGTACACGATACCGTACACATAGTGATAGAGCCCTACTGAACACATACAGTACAGACGTGAGGTGACAGACTGTTCAACTGTAGCTCTAGCAGACTCGAGACTGTAAGAATACTGTAACAGTAACAGCTTTTTCGAAAAGCGAAATGCGCTGCTTCCCCCACCCCGAACATGCCTAACGCGGTCGACTGACCACTGAAAATGAAATTCGAGCCGATCATATGTTTGAGAGATCGAGACTGTAATCCCATGTCATGTCATCAGTCGAATGCGATTCCGAATACGACATCCCAGTCCAAGTTTGCATATTTAACATATGGACAGGTGATGTGAACCCCTAATCTGGACCCTTTCCCCAAATGTCACATGTCTGAATTTTCGCACGTTTTCTAGTCGTCGACGAACCTATCGGCACACGTAATTTCAGCGTTGTGATATTTGGGGAAGGAACATCGATTCCGCGCAGTTTGTCGCAAGATGTCGACCGTGTTGGGTATATTTGCCCCCATCCCATCTGACAGCTGACACTTGGTGCCGTTGAAATAATACACACCTTGTTTCGAAAATATTCCACAATACGGAAAATTTCTCACCCAATACAATAATACCGCATACTTTAAAGAAAGCACGAAACGGAGATCTAATGCCTACAACGAGGGTTTTTAACAATATATGCCGCGCTCCGTCCTGAAGAGCACATTCATAATACTTTGGGCGGTGAGATCACTACATGTAGTGTGCTGAATAACATTGCACATGTATATGAGTGTGAGCAGGTCTAACATCGATGCCTGCAGCAGTCACTCGTATATTACTAGTATATCACTATTATATCGAACTTCCCTTGACCCTCTGTCAGAATTGGAGCTAGCTATGCAGTGCACATGAATATGCCCTTCATGAATTACACTGAGCACTGCATACCCACTTCTGCTTGCCTGTGCAAACACCATCACTCAGGAAAAAGAATTTCCAGCAGGTTGGGCATTGCTTCTTGGTCTTGGATTTACAGTTTTGGCTGCAGCTCGAAGTACAAAACTCCTTCTGCAGATCTCTGCAGAAATAGCCTATGACACCACAGATCCAAGGTAATTGTTAGATCACGATGTAATAATACGCAATCACAAAACACGAATGGGGGAGAAACAGTGCCTGTGCTCCGTTGTGGTGAAAGCTGACGGAATCACCACTGCTGTATGCTAAAGCCATGCATGCAGATTGGGCTGCCCTAACTTTGGCAGCTGTGAACCTAAATCACAATATCAAGATCCGATTGGCCGACAGACATTGGTGGTACGATCAGCTCTGAGACCTCCAAGAGTTATCCAAACAAAAGGCTTGGCGATTTTAACAGGTCATGGAACCTACCACAATTAGTGAATTCTTACAAATTTTGGAACTCTCAACACAAATACAATGAGCACAAGGGAGCTGGGAGCTGCGGTGACATGACGCTGCCAAGCGGTGGACCAGGCAGTGGCCCCAAGCCACCGCTTGACTTGTCGCTGCGCTCGGCTGCAGAATCATTGTCACGCCGATTGGCCGGTGGTATCGCCGCAGATGGTATTCGTGGCCCTATTGTCTTCGATCAGTTTGAGACTTCAAGGCTGTTGCTTTCAGTCGACCACAACATCGACCATCGAAGAGTGAGAAGAAGGAATTCTACCGGACGGACTTCCTTTCGATCCTCACTGAAATACAACAAAGAGAAATGACACCACCAGAACTTCAAAGTGCACACCGCCGAGGAGGGTGGACATGCTGAAGACGTGTTTCACAATGAAATACGAGGAATTTGCATTTGACCCCCCCTCTCGAGCTCCCGGAACCGGATGCTCATCACCAGGACTCCACAGCAAATGCGGAACCCTAAATGCATGGCTTTCCGCATTTCCTTTTACGGATTGGCTGAGCCAAATGCGCTATATTGGCACCTTTTGGGAGTTCCATTACATTTATAAGGGGGTTCCTCCATTTGTGCTCAAACGACAAATCTGTGTCACCGACCATGCATCTCATTTACTACGAAGAGACACCATCCCGAGCTCCTCTCTACAACCGGGGCATGCGAGACCTCCCCAACCAAAAATCGGACTGTATCGGAACATTTGAAGATCTGCAAATGTGCCTCTTCTATGCCCGCAGACACCTGGTCACACACGGCTTGCCCACTACATCCTACCACGACTCGCGCCCTGGGTTGGCACGTCAAATCGCAAATTGTGCATTGCTAACGTCTGCCTCCTGCGTCGTTCCAAAAACACTTTTCCTATGGCGTCCTTCCTGCATAAAAATGTCTTAAGCGCCAGGCCTACATCAACCCCCAAGACGCCGTCTCCAGGTTTCATGCCATCGTCGATGAAGAAACTGACTGTAAAACGCTGCTCATCAAACAACCAAGTCACGGGTCGCATCCTCCAAGCCCGCCAAGAGCCGTGCCGCATGTGCGCCCTAGATGGGACTTGGGCGGGCTTGGCACGCTGGTCGCAGCCTCGCTGCCATTCGAGCGCCGCACCAGCATTGTGGCGGAGGCTGTGCAAACAGGGGAGCTCGGATGACACATGCACTGCTAGGCGCGTATCCACCAGCGCACGGCCGTGAACAGGAATGCAGGTGGGTGCCTCAACATCCACACCGTCTCCGGTGACCTGGAAGACCATGGCCAGGCGATTGTGGGCAATCCCGCCATAACAGTCCCACCGACGCTCCGGAGGTACATGGCGCTGCCCTCCAGCTCATTATTCGGCCCGACGTGCCATTCCTTGTAACATTTACGCGCAACACTATTCTCTGCCGACTTCTCTAGGCACAACGGCGTGTGCCTGTCTGCAGTTGCTACAACAACGACAGCAACTCACGATAACTCAGTGGAAAGTGACGGCAGTTGCCGCCCGCACTTACCAGAGCTTGGGACGAAGACCTTGTAGCACTGATAGCAGCAAGCACGGCCTCCTCCACCCGTGGGTGCCTCCTCCTTCGCCCTTACCCGGGTTTCACCTCCTTTGTCTCCACCGCGCCACTCCTTGAGCGCCTCCTGCACCGCCAAGCAGGCCCCCGACCACACATGCATCCAGTCTTCAGCGCCTCCTGGCCCGCTGAGGGACCAACTGCTCATATACCCCCAGCAACGCGAAGCGTGCAGAAGATGATCCGCATTATCCTTACGGCAGATGGATTAAGCTCCTGCCTGCAGTCGGGCCCATCAATGGACCCGGCAGACACCTGGGCGGCCGAACAGCGAGGTCCCCTAGCGGATCGAGCACACTCGAGGCCAGAAGCCAGGGACTTGAGCGGAGGGCGCTGCGGCGCACCTGAAACTCGAGCGCATTGGCTTCCTCGTCGTAGCGGCCATCCAGGAGGCCCCCCTCCTCCTGCCCTCTAACCACAAGCACGTCTGCCTTGTGTCCCCGCGTCTGCATCTCCCCGTCCCACGTGGCATCCAAGGCAAACCCACAATTGTCAACATCGCTCTCGGGAGTGGTCGTCCCTCACATCTTGACTGTGCGGCGGCCAGGCTCCACCGCCCGCCAGGCATGCAGTGCGCCCTGGCAGAGAGGGATGAGAGCAGACACCAAGCATGGGCGCCCGAGAGGAGCGCGGCAAGAGGAAGAGGGAGGCTCAGTCTGCCACGACAAAGACGGGATTCGCTATGAGATGCGCAGGCAACAAGGTCTCAGGAGTGAGCACCGGCCACCTTTCCAAGCGTGCCTGGTTGTGATGCTCTGCCTTCTGCAGCCTCTTGAGGGCGCCGCGAGCAGGGGCCCATTCGGCCGGCCAGAGCAGTGATGAGAGCACGAGGTAACCCGGCAAGCAGGGGCCCACTCGGCCGGCCAGAGCAGTGATGAGAGCACGAGGTAACCCGGCAAGCAGGGGCCCACTCGGCCGGCCAGAGCAGTGATGAGAGCACGAGGTAACCCGGCAAGCAGGGGCCCACTCGGCCGGCCAGAGCAGTGATGAGAGGCTTTGAGGTAACCCGGCAAGCAGGGGGCCCACTCGGCCGGCCAGAGCAGTGATGAGAGCACGGAGGTAACCCGGCAAGCAGGGGCCCGCCGGCCGGCCAGAGCAGTGATGAGAGCACGAGGTAACCGGCACACAGACGTATTGACCAAAGCCAAGGTCCCCTACCAAGCCCTCAGAGAGAAGAATAGCCCTCAACAAGCCCTCGGAGAAGACTCGCCCGAAATAGCCCTCAACAAGCCCTCAGAGAAGACTCGCCCGAAATAGCCCTCAACAAGCCCTCCCAAATGTACCATGGGCGTCTGATTGGTCGGCGCCCAAAAGGCCGTCAGACCTGATCTGACAGGCGCCTCACCTTGCCAATTCCGGGAAGCATCGAGCTGGCCTGCGAGTCGGTGGGGCTTCGCGAGCCTCTGCGGGGCGTCCGCCGGCGGCTTCCGTCGCGCGGTGGCTGCCCGCGGAACTCCTGCAGCGCCTCCTGCAAGGTGGTCGCCCCACACCAACCCCAACCCACATCGCCAGCTCCCGCATGCGGAGCCCGGCCACATGACGGCGTGACAGCGGGCGCCTCGACAAGGGGGTACGGGTACGGATGCCCTTCCATTCTGCCCTCCACGCCCATCGCTCGAAGCTGCTTCGCGGCAGATGGAGCTCCTAGCTCCTCCATGGCCGCTGCCTCCTCCTCCGTTTCCTCATTGGCGGTGGAAGTACCGCCGTTGCGAGGCACACAGCCTGCCAGCCTGTCGGAACCCTGCTTGTTACCAGTAGGTTCAGGCAAGCCTCCACACACTTCCGCAGAGACTGGTGTGCGCCGAACCTTCCACCTGAATCGCAGGAGTTTACTGCCTGCCGGCCGAGTGGTCCTCGTCCCACACGGCACATCAAGCAGCTGGATGGGTGCGCAGCCGTTGGATTCCTGGTTAATCCGGAGTTGTGATGGAGGGGGCGGCAAGGGGGCAACGGGCAGGGGAGAGGTACCTGGAATTCCCGTGCATTAGCCTCCTCGTCGAATTGCCCGTTCAACAAGGAGCCGCCATTGGAGGAGGCCGCTAAGTTCATCGAGACTGGGATCCGCTTCTGCTTCCGTGAGATATCTGCTTGCCGCCCAGCGCAAGGTCAGCAACACTCCAGGAAGGGACGGCTACTGGCAGCAGACTACACTGGACGGATTGGTGGTCTATCAAACCGGGGAGGCATTGCAGGGGCCATCACAGATGGAGAGGGGCGGCCCGTGCCATCAGCGGTCCGTTGAGGCGTGTCTCGCCACGTGGGATATCACACATAGGCCACGTGTGCTTGTTCTCACTGTTTTGGGATTTGCGCCCCCCGAAAAAAAGTCGGGAAAAGTCTGCAGAGATGAACTGCCGCAGCGAACAGTGCCGGAAGAAAATATGTTACCCGTTAATGGCATGCGGTCCCTTTGAATCCGAACACCCGAGGCTTACACCAGGCTTGCATGCATGCTCCCGCAAGCCTGTGTATCATGCATCGAGGCCGTTTGCCGAATTTTGATGAGTTTCCCCGCCTTTTGTTCGGGGCGCGTATCTTCCGAAACAGTGAGATCGATACACCAGGGTACTGCCAGCACGGTACACGTGGTGCAAGCGAAAGACGCAGGGCCCAGCATGAGGCATGCCTACCATGGGGCTACATAGGCGCTGATTTGTGTTGAGGAGCACCGTAAAACCAGTATTGAAGAGGTCTACTGCTAAAATTGTGCTACCATGCTCGGGATCCCCCGGCAGGACACCTGATTGGTCAACATGCTCAGGATCCCCCGGCAGGACACCTGATTGGTCAACATGCTCAGGATCCCCCGGCAGGACACCTGATTGGTCAACATGCTCAGAATCCCCCGGCAGAACACCTAATTGGTCAACATGCTGCAGTCCACCGCTGAGAGTGTGCTCGTGTGGGACCCTGCGCGTTACAGGGAAGCAGGGGGCGGGGTCACACCTTGGTGGGCCGGGGGGGGCGAGGGCGCACCTGGGAGGGTGCTCTGGCTGGAGTTCGGGAAGGTGCTGGTGAGCATCTGCTGGACTTGGCTCTTCACCTGGTGCGCCAGCGCCGTACTGCCCTTAGAACTTCGGATCAGGCAACTTTGGCTACAGTAGATTCGCCCCGAGATCTCATCGAGCACTCCTGTCACAGCCCCTCCCCTCCCCCTCCCACCACCCCTCCCATTGCCCCAGCTCTCACCACATCGCACCCAAACTCCTCCGAATTCAGCGGCTTCCCAGAGCCTGGCCACGTGGCGCGAGCCGCACTCTGACGTGGCACAGGGCAGACCGCGGGGGGAAAGACATTCACCGCAGCCTCGCAGCATGTGGCGCGAAGGCATGCTGGGTGCGCCGCATGTGCCGCATGCTGCGTCCGGGAGGCCAAGGCCGTTGGTGGCGTGAGCCGGACATGGGAGGTAGCCCCGAGGTTGGATCAGTGGTGGCGATGGATCAGGCATAGCTTGGCGCCTATCTTCCTCAACAGCAACCATCGGCTGACGAGGGGCTGCGCGCCTGAGGCACTCCATGTGCCGCCGCAAACAGCCGCCCTCCGGCCTGTGCGCCCCTCTGCACTGCTTGCCGGGCTGGTGGAGGAAGTGGCGACACGCCCAATTGCCTGCAAAGAGGTGGAGAGGACTTTGGCCGCCGTTTGCTGGGTAGATCGGCCAAGAGCCAGATGCAGGCGCAGGTCAGACAACACCCCCACGCGTCTCGGACATGCCCAGGCCGGATGCCCTCCCTCACTCACCCCATCCCTCACGCACTCTGTCTCTGAGATTCTGCCGCAGGCGAGACTGGGGAGAGCATACCATCACTGAAGAAGAGCTTGTAACAAGTGTAGCATGCTCGCTTGATGGGACTCAGCTGGTCCGGAGGCTCCACTGCGTCAACGTCTCCAATCCCGCCCCCCCGGTCTCCTCCGTGATTCGTGTTCCCGAGGGACAGTGAGGTCAAGCTAGGCCCACTCTGAACCGAAATCTGACATCAGGGGGAATCACCGACCCTAAAATTCAGGAGCGGGCTCCCTCCCCTCAACCCCCTTCTTCCTCCTCCCCTTCTGGCCACTAGTGTGGCACAAGGGAAATGTGGGCAGCATCCGACATCCCTATCCCTGCCAAGGATATCCCAGCAGCCTGAGCCCGTGCCGAACTATTGTGTGGCCATCGAGACACCTGAGGGGCCTGGTTATGACAAGCATTGTGCCAGTTTTAGGATTTCAGAGTGTCCCGGGAACTAGGCGCTGGATCATCTGTCAACTGTCGCGGGTTGTATGCCTGCCAGGAGCGGGGCTTGACGCTGCGGGGGAGCCCGCACCTGAAGCTGAAGGCGAGGAGCTCCCTGGCTCCTCCAGCTCTGCGGAGTCGTCCAGGTCCACGCTCAAGGGCGCCAAAGGCCCGCGCGCGAGGTGAGACTCCGCAGGCTGAGCTTTGCCACACACCTTCGCGGCCTGGGCGACCCGCCATCCAGGCGAAATGCTCAATACGCCCCCTCGGCACCTCCGTACTAATCTGACGACGAGTATGCGCATTGAGCACCCTCGAAGTGTGAGCTGACGGCCAGTCAGCCCCCCTACACAACACCCTGAGCTCGATCCAAGTGCTGGTCGACTCGAGTTTCAGCGGCATGGATGTTTGCTGCTGCGGCTCGAGGAAGCGATATTCTGCACATGACACACACGCCGCAGGGGGGGCAACAGCGACACGGAGGCGCGCCGACTGCGCGTGTTCCGTCGTGCATCCTGGAGCATATGTCAGGCATGGACGATCCCGATCGACGCTCTTGACAAGAGGACGGAGGAGCCCGAGATGTGCCACGTCGCGGCGGTGTGGCATTGCGGCAGCGGACCTCCCACAAGGACCTGGCCTCCTGGCAATCCCGGGCGGATGCAGTGTGGCTATTGCAGTCAACACCGACCACTACTAACACCCGACAGGCCTAGCAGACCTCGCCAACTCACAGAGCGACCATGCGCTTGTGCCGCGCATCGTGCCACACTGAACCTGTTACTCGTAGACTGCGGGCCGGCAAGCCTTTCAGAGCGACTGGCGCTGGGGGGCCTTACCCCCTTTAAAAGGAACCAAAAAAAAAAAAAAAACAGAAGATCAGGGCATGCCACGCCGTCTCCGCGTGGAGCTCGCATGCCTGGCCAGTCTGATTGCGTCAACCTGTCCTATCTTGGAAAAGCCGTGCACTCGTGGTGGCGTGGTGCGGCCTGCGCCCACACCGTGCAAGGTAGCGGGCAATCCCGCATGACACCGAGGTGGTCGCTCCGCGCGCTCCGTGCACTGCAAGCTGTGAGGAGGCGGGCCTCACCCGTAAGGCATTTCCTTTCATTCGCGTTTGGTGGGAGCAACACTCGGTGGAACAGAAGACCAGTCCCTCCGAGTCCTCGTCGCGTGTCACCGGCAGACTCGTGAACAGCCGGAAGCAGAAGTGGCATGAGCGGGGCGGCTGCGATGCCGCCCCCTCCTCCAGCGAGGCCCCCTCCGCGTCCTGCACGCCATGCCCTCACTGCTCGCCTCAGTAGCCGAGGGCTCCAGGCTGGCTCCCCCACTTAACACGTCCTCCCCCTGGAGCTCCCCTCGAGTGGACCCTGCTGCTTCGAACTTCGAAGTTCAAATCTTGACCAAAGAGTTCGCGTCGACGCTGCCTTCGGAGAGGCGGCGAGGGTGCTGGTGGGCGATGCTCAACGACAGCAGGAGACACAACGAGGCATATGCAGCCGGCCAGGGGTGAGATGCATGAAAGAAGAAGGGCACAACATCGCCCCTTGGACTCGACGATACCCGATGCCAATCACCTGACAATGGATTTGCTGACCCCCTCATGGGGGTGTTGTGCATCTCAGGGCCGGGAGGGTAAAGGGGTAGGGACGAAGATAGAAAGAGAGAGAGAGGGGGGATGCAAAAGCAAAGAGGTGGAAGAACCTCTCCCTCAATGCTCTATCTTTCGACGTCCTCATGAAGTATTTAGTTCGGTGTCCAATTTATGAGTCGGTCCTAACACAGAGTTGAAATGGACGTGCATGAGAGCAGGCATGAATGCGTTGAGGGGCGCTCTGAGGAGGACTTCAGTTTTCCCCGTTCTTCTGCATCACTTCTAAAACCTCGACGCGGAGGAGGGGAGGAGGGGGAGGGGGTTGCAGCCTCTTCCGGGCTATGCAAATGCTTCAGATCACACTCACGCGAGGGTAAGGGGTAAGAGATGTCCAACAAGGCTTCGAGGGGCCGGCGCTCCGCACTTAAACATCATTCCTGGACCACTCGCTCGTACCCATTACTGCTGGTAGGAATGACCAGGCGGAGTGAGGTGCATGACTATCCTACGAGCCTCGCCATGACCTCCTTCGGGTCATGGGTGCCACAGGCGAGGCATCTGCCGCAGATCTCCACGTACCATTTGGGTGGCAAGCTCCTGCTCCAGAACAGTGATGGCGGCACGCGCTGCCTGCAGCCGCTGATCACTCCCCGGGTCCGCTATTCTCTCCAGCCGCGCGCCCGCTGCCCTCCGCATCTCTCTCGACTTTGGGCGTTTGGGCTCCCTCGCCGGTCCGACAGCCTCCTGGAAATTCACCTCCCGGTCGCCTCCCACGAGACCCTTCATCCGGGGGCAGCCACAAGGCTCCAGCCTCGGGCACGAGAAGAAAGCAGAGGGCGCGGCGCACCGTGAAATGCGGTGGTCCATTCCTGGCAGGCGCGCTTGGACGTCCCCCTCCGAGGGAAGCGTCTCGACCAATGAGACCGTCCAATCGAAGGGGCCGTTTACGTGGGTGGCTACATGATTACGTACCAAGCACTGGCAGTGGGGCCGCAGGGGGTTGAGCTTGCGACAATGTTATAAGAGGGGGGTACCGAGCACTGGCAGCAGGGCCGCCACGAGGTGCGCTTGCAGGCGAGGCGCGCGGTAGGGGGGGCTCTTACCTCAGAGGTATCGAGGGAGTCCTCCAGGGAGTCCAGAAAGCTGCGGGAGGCGGTGAGAGTGCTCGCGGTGCTTGCCTGCAGCCGCTTCATCGATGACACCTCCGAGCTGTCCGGAGGCTTCTCCTTATCCCCCTTGTTGCCACCGTCCGGGGCCGATGACCCTGTCTCAGCCTGCTCCCCAACCCTCCCCAACCCTATAGAGACCTCTACAACTTCTCTGCCACTCAATTTCAGCAGCGTCCGACACCTTGACTTGCCTCTCCTGCCCGCATTCCTCGATTTGCCAAGATGCTGTACCCTGTCCTGCCCCGACGATGTTCCCAATATTCAAGGAGATTGCCGGAGCTTGACCTGCACCCCTCCCGATGCTGATTACCCCAACGTTTCCACGACGGGCTCTCTCTGCCCTGCTCCCACGCACCCTGATCATGAGGGGGGGTGTCACAGGCTGCTTGGAGGCCTCGAACTCGAGGCACTCGGGGCTGCAGAAGCGCTGCCGCCCCCGCTGGAACGCGGTGTTAAGGAAGCGCTTGAAGCAGTTGTAGCACACGTGCTTCTCAGACACCTCCTCGGTAGCGCTTTCCTGTGGCAGCGCCACCCTCCACAGTCCGCTCCCCGCCCCTCTGCCACCCTCCACAGCCCGCTCCCCGCCCCTCTGCCACCCTCCACAGCCCACTCCCCGCCCCTCTGCCACCCTCCACAGCCAGCTCCCCGCCCTCTGCCACCCTCCACAGCCCGCTCCCCCCTCTGCCACCCTCCACAGCCCGCTCCCCACCCCTCTGCCACCCTCCACAGCCCGCTCCCCGCCCCTCCACCCTCGACTCTTGGGTGGCCCCGCTCCGACCCCCTTCATGGGAGCAAGCCATGCGTGTAGACCTCCAAAGCGTCGGCACGCCTGGCAGGCCCATCCACTTGGAGGCAGACTTGGGCGGAGGGCGGAGCCGTCGGGAAAACTGCGTGGAGGCAGAGGAGGGGGACAGCGATACAATAAGAGGCAGATTTCCCCCATGCAAGGGTAGATTAGGGCCCCCATGCAAAGGTAATTTAGGGACCCCATGCAAGGGTAATTTAGGGTTTGTCTCACGCGTGCCGCATTCAGCACCGCAATCTGAGTCCAGCAGGCGCGGATGGACGGACCGGATTCCACACACTCGGCAAGGAGATTCTCCACAATGCTAGCTGCGGGCCGAGTGGTACGTTTCGTGCGGATGCCGGGAGCGAGGCGCACCGACGTCGACTCGCGGCTGCGGAGCTCCTCCTCGAGCGCCGAGATGGTCTCCCGGGCGGCCTGACACACGCCGTCCCGCTCCCAAAGGTGCGTCACAGGACACTGCGTGGTGGACGCCACCTGAGGGCATCAGCGAGGACTGCGGAGCAAATGGTGGGGCGTCTGCAAGGTCCACGGACACCTGGCCAGATGAGCCAGGCTGCCTTGGCCACAGTGGTGAGGACACCTCCACGCGTGCCAGGCCAGGGCGATGCCCAGGCCAGGCCAGCGACGGACCTGTCAGTGCGCTCTGCCGCGATGCGACGTGCCCAGAGGGTGTACCAGAACAGTCGCAAGAGACACAAACCATGTCGCACAGGCACTCGGTGGGGGATGTGCATCGCCGGTGTCGCGGAAATACACCGCCGATGTCGCTTCTATGAGAGGCTCGGGGACGCCAGGCTCAGGAGAGGCGTGGCGCAGGTTCCGACAATTGTGTCTCCGCCTCGATGATAGCCGAGCGTGGACATCCGAAACGGGCGGAAGCCGGGGCGACACGAAACGGGGATGTAGCGGCGGCAATAGCCCGGCCGCAGGCCAGGGAGCTGCCTGCGCGTACCTTCAGTTGCTGGCTGCTGACGTCACGGAGGTACTCCATCTCACTGGCGCGGCCGCTCGTGGCATTTCCACCGGCGCCGGTCTCCCCGGACACCTGCAACCTCCTCCCGAATGCCGGCAGATATGACGCATACTTCGTGCACACACATTTCCTAGTGTGCACGTGCGTAGGTACAGTTCCCGGGCCGAGTGTGCACGTGCGCTCATCGCCTCTCCACAAGCAACAGTCTGTGTGCTCAACTTCATTTTGACAAAGGGTTCCACTGAAAGCACACATTCTCTTCGCCCTGCTTCCCGGAGCGCTCTCCCATCGGCTTCACGCACCTAGCTCTCCCGACGGGTGTTTCCTTCACACGAGTTTGAAAAGTGGGCCACTGATGAAGTAAACCCATCGGAATATCAACGAGTCATTGCTGCTCTCTGAAGTGCCTCCGGGCGCTGCCGACGACCTCCGGCGGAGACTCGCACCTGCGCCTTTGGCTCCTCGCTGCTGCCTCGGCTGCTCCCCCTCACCCCCGGAGTGCTGCGGAGCGCGAAGAACAGTTCTCAACAGCTGAATGGATGTAAAGGCAGTGGACCGCCTCCCTCGAGCGCCGATGCTTCCACCAATGGCCGAGCCGTCATACATGGCAATATTTCCACCAATATCCAAACTGTCACAATTGGCAGCGCCTCAACCAACGACAGCGCCTGGTTCAGTGCCCGCTTCTCCGACAATGATTCTGATCTCGCCAATGGCCGCCTCTCCACCAGGGAAAAACTCAAGGCAAACGCATGTCACCAGCACCAACTCAAATCAGCTCCATGGCAGGCGCAGATAGAAGATGGTGCCGCGGGCCACACGAGGTAGAGGGGAGGTACACATTCTTGGCATGAATACCTAGGCTTCGAGGGGGGCTTCGCCGGAGCCACAGCAGCGCTTCCTGTCTGCTTCGCGGCCGCCGCCTTCAGATACTCCGCCACAGGCTGATCCCCCCCCCACAACATGCCACCGCCTCATCCCATGAAATACTTCTCACACGTGGCAGTGCCCCGCACGGCCACCTCACCCCGCACCACTCTCAGCTCCCCATGAGATCGCCCGAAAGTGCTGCAGGCCGCAAATTCCAGCATTGAAGAGAAACCCTCTGCAGCCCTCCCATTGGCGGAGCTCCCGTGGCCTAGCGAACAGATGCGGGTGCAAGGTGCAAGCCGGTCACCGGATGCTTGAATAGCTCGGCCACGTGCACGGGGCTGCCTCCTTGCATGTCCTCCACGTCGACGCAGGCGCCTGCCTCCACTAGACGCGCTGCCGCCTCCACGTTGCCGCACTGCGCCGCCACGTGGAGCGGCCGCCGCAGATTGTTATCCATCACATCGGGGTTGGCTCCGGCCTGGCAGAGCACCGCACGGTCACCAACCAGCCCACCGGTGAATGACGGTCACCAACCAGCCCACCAGTGAATGACAAGGGCAAGCCGGCTTCCGACGATGAGATGAGCCGCCAGGCGGAAAGAGAAGTCCTCGTCAGTGGCACGCGCCCGTGGCCACGAACGCGCCCACTTACATTTTGAGCAGATTCACAAAATTCTTCTTGTGCGTGTGTTGATACAAAAGTGTTGTGTGTCGAATACGGCAAATCGACTAAGTGGTGTTTAAATTGGAAAGGAGTGGAATGGTAGTGGTTTCCTCTATTGAACAGAGCCAGCATCACTTAATGACATTGTGCGGGCAGATCGAGGGAGTATGACAGTCGAGAGATGACACGAACAGTATTTAGGAACCGCAGCCTGCGGAGCCGTAGCTCTGTTTCTTTTGTGGTATCAAAAGAGCCCTTTGTGCTGGCCAACGAGCGAAGCTGGGGGCGAAGGTGAAGCTTACTCAACGAGCGAAGCTGGGGGCGAAGGTGAAGCTTACTCAACGAGCAAAGCTGGGGGCGAAGGTGAAGCTGACTCAACGAGCGAGGCTGGGGGCGAAGGTGAAGCTGACTCAACTCCGCCTGAGGAGCGCGTCGGGAGCACGGCGGCGGCCCCGCACTGGTCGGGCCAATCCTGGTTCCGGGAGCCGGAGCCGATCGCAGACAAGGTGTGTGGTCGTCCTGCCTCGGTGACGGGATCGTTTTGCTCCCAGCGGGCAGGGCGGGTCCGAGCTGCTCGGGCCACCCAGCTCGGAGTGTGGTCATATTCCACGTGGCGGGGTTCCAGTGAGCTGTCACCTTCGAGCTGGACGGGAGGCAGCGAGTGGGCGACCGGAGCCGGCCAAGAGGAACCGGCTGGAGGTCTCCTGGCCGATGGACAACGCATGGTACCCGGGTGGGCGAGGTCTCGGACGAGGGGAAGACGCAGGTTGCGCACGACAGCGGTGATGCGAAGTGGCTGCTGCTGGCGGCAGAGCAGGCCTGACCCGTCGCACCGCAGCCAGCAGTGGAGGTGACGGCCGGCGTTGACACCTGCAGATGAGTGGAACTCGGCTCTGCGTGACCGCTGGCATGACGAGCTGCATGACCGCTGGCGTGACGAGCTGTGTGACCGCTGGCGCGACGAGCTGGGGGAGAGCCGGTACACGGAGCTGGCAGCGCGGATGCGTTGCGGGCGTCGATGCATAGCAATCGAATCATCGTTGAACAACTACCACAAGGTCATAGGTTTTGTGAGCCCAGCTGAGAGGCGTGCTGCGGCGCGTGCCCTGAAGGGCAGGGCCGCGCTGCAGACGGAGGCTGCCTCGGCTGCAGGCGAGACCAAGACGAAGCGGACATGGCTGCTGGTGAAGCACATGCGTATGGCGCACGAGGCGGCGCTGATGCCGCTGCCAGAAGGCGACAATGAGCTCCGGTGGCTGCGTGCTTGCACCTACGTGGCGCTCGCTTTTGCGTCCTTCGGGGAAGCGGACACCGGCACGGCGGCGCAGCAGGAGAGCTCGCTGATGGGCGAGGACGGCGTGACGGCGGTGCTGACCAAGGAGAAGGGCAAGAACCACGAGGCGCTGAAGAGGATTCTGTCCATACCCTGGTGGGGGGTGGAGCAGCTGAGGGAGCTCCTGGAGCTCTGGACACGGTGCAGGGATGAGGCCTGGCAGCGTGTGACACCCAGGTGGACCCCACCGGTTGCTGTGCCCCGCAGGTACTGGAGGCTTCCGGGGAGCGGGCCAGCTCGCCCGGATCTGCCACGGGCCTGGCGAGAGTGCCCGCCGCTGGCGTCGAGCAGTGTCGGGTGCCTGCCCCCCAGGAGGGGGCCCACGAGGGGGGGCACTTCTCGGCTCGCGGCGCAAGGGAACCAGTGGGTGGTCACAGCCGTCCTCGGCAGTGAAGGCCTACATTGACCCGACGGCGGTGCCAGACCAGGCGATGCGCGGCTACTTTGCGACGGGATGCCGCTGAGTACTGGCAAATGCCCATCTGCGTGTCCTGCATCGCGTGGAGCGGTCTTCCAAGCAAGACTGACTCTAAGACTGACAGTGTGTTTCTGCGCGGAAAACTCGAGCGCTCACTCACTTGAGAATAGGAGCCCCTTGCCGCATGTGACAGAGCGCGCCTCACCACGTGTGAAAGAGGGCCCTTTGCCACGTGTTCTGCACTCTGCCACGTGTGACAGAGAGCCCTTTGCCACGTGCAAAAGAGGGCCCTTTGCCACGTGGGAATACATGCACTTTGCCACGTGTGAGCGCGCCTTACCACGTGTGAAAGAGAGCACTTTGCCACGTGGGAATACATGCACTTTGCCACGTGGGAATACATGCACGTTGCCACGTGGGAAGAGAGCGTTCCCTCAGATGGATATGACTATAGAGGTATACCTGGAGCAAGAGATCGATGATGGGCAGTTTGCCGAAGAACACAGCGACATGCAAAGGTACGGTACCGGTGGCGTCGGAGGACTCGATGAAGGCACCGCGGTCGAGCAGGAGCTGCACCAGCTGCGAGCCGGCTCCATTCCCCCGCTCCGCCTCAGGCCTCGGGATAATGCTGGATCCGCGCAGTGCCGGTCCGCGAAGGGAGGACCACAAGATGCCACAAAATGCCATTTCCAAATATCGCCGTAGCGTTGCGCCTCGTCCCGAGGTCCGTCGAGTGTCCTCCAAGGGAAGGTGACGTGGCGCTCTGCAATGGCTTATTTCATGCTAACTGCATTCATCACCAGCCGCTTGACGGGTGGAAACGTAAATTAGACCCTTGTTCGAACCTCGACGAATGCAACAACTCGAAAGCACAGCGGGGCACTCCATGTCGGTACCCCGCTGACTCTCAGCTGCAGCTTCAGCTGGGCCTTGGAGACAGCAAACGCATAATGCCCCACGAGGCCAAGGGAGGCTCGGGCCGTGGAGGCCCAACTCGCTGGCGCCAGCTTCCACGGCCCGCTCACCCTGCACAGAGGAGAGGAGCGGCGGAACCCCGTTGCGGAGGCCGAGGGGGGCCAAGGGGGGTGCGCCGACCTCCACGGGCCGCTCGCTCTGGATAGAGGAGAGCAACGGCGTCACCCCGTTACTGTCTGCGCAGTCCACCTGGCACAAATAAACACGTCAGAAAGGACGTTCTTGAAAGCATAAACAAATAACATCCTGGAGCTGAATCCAAGTCCCGTTCCAAATGACGCTGGTCTTCGAGTCCCACTCTAAATGTTTCTGTCATCCGATTCGCATCCTGAATGTTGAAGTACCAGCTTGCGAGGCACGTTCCAGCAAAAGGCGGCAAAAGTCCACAAAAGAAAGCGGTCGCTGCTCTCAGAAAGAAATCTACAGCACCCGCAGATTATGTCGATGCCAGTCGACCCACTGTCGCGAGGTCGTAAAAATGTAGACACGGGTTGTTCATTCCGCTGTAAATGCGTGATGGGGCTTCCGGCGGCTTTGTGACGAGTGCCTCAAGGAAGTGTCCACTTAAAGGCAATGGGTCGGCGGCACGCGCCTGAGCTCCTGCATCCAGCAGCGTTGCGGCCACCTCGGGGTGGCCATTGAGCGTTGCAACGCGGAGGTACCTGACAGGAGAACACGAACCGCTGAGCTACCCAAAACTTGGAGCGGACAGGACGGAAACCGGAACTTGCATAATGCCGTCACCGCGGCGCGATACGCGTGCAGTTCGCAGGCGGCGTACTCATAACGTCGCAAGTGGCGGGCAAGGAGAGGTCCAACACGACTGCGCATCCGCAGGGAATCGGTTTATTATGCTTGCAGGCAAATCCAGCAGCACTGAAGATAGAAAGCTTCGGCTCTTCGAGACGAGGAAGCGCTCATAGTAGAAGGTCGCCGGCACAGACTGGGACAGACTTAGGGCCTCGGGGCTTTTGAGTCAGTCGGCGCGAGACAACGGCGCGCTCCACGTCCAAACAAGTGTGTCGCAACCTTAAAAATGCTGTGGCGCCTTGACTTTTATCCCAGCAACTTGCCCAATGCGTGAAGTACGGATGTATTTTGACTGATGCTACCACCGATACTGAAAGCTGAGGAATGCGAGCAAGCAGAGCGCCGGGTAAGCACGCATTCTCCGAGGATCGCAACTGATAGACGCGGGAGACCCATACATTATCTACAGAATTAACCTTGCTGGACGTTATTTCGGTCGTAGGGAGGCGCCGCGCGTAACAAGGTTGCCCGTCAAAACTTCAGGTTCAGCACCTGGAAAGCTGCTTCGCGTTCAGAGGTTCTTCCTGTTGCTCCAATAACTGCTTCACTTTGCTGCACTCTCCAGTCCTCACTGCAGCGCTGAGCTGGGCTGACATTTCCACGATAGAGCAAATTCCAGGTTGAGTTACAGGGGAGGTTTGTGTGGCAACGTTCGGTCGTCAAGAAACGTTTCGTTAATTGACATCATGCACATATCAAGCAGGTCTCGCGACCAAGCGCCGACTATGGTAAGTGCACACAAGGTACATTTTATTTTATATCACTTCAGACCGAACGGTCGTATTATTGATCATTTCTGATGAATGCAACTCCAAATTCGAAACTGGTGCTCTCCGAGTCCAAGTCGGTCGGAAGTGCTGTCACTCAGCCTCGCGTCTTCCTCTAGCTCTTGGTTGTCGGTTTTACACACCTCGGTTTCAAAACACCTCGACGTCGAGTCGACCTGCCGATCCTGATCGTGATGCTGCGTGCTGGCCAAATTACGAGGTGTCCACCTTCGCGACCACCTTCGCCGACACTCGAGGGGCTGGTGACACGATTTCACCCGGGACTAAAAACCTAAAATTGTGCACTGCCACTGTTGATCCTTGGCATTCTCCCATCACGGCGATGACGCGTCATCAGGGAGTGATGTGAGATGAGACTTTCAGCCCCCCCATAAGGTGGGGGGCAGTCACACTCTCTCTGATCACCCCGTTGACCCGAGGTGCCACGTCAGCTTGCTCCTGTTGCCGTTCCGTGATAATTCATAATAAAACACCAAAGTCTTCATCCCCACCAGGCATCAGATCCGTGACCTGCTGATGTTTTTGACCGACATGGTGGCCGACACGTCTCATTAGTGCCGAGCCGCCTCCTGCTTCCATAGTTATTGGAATGCTTCCTGCTTTGCAGACAGTTATGTATGAGGGGAACAGACTCTAGTAGATCGTTCCGAAGGCCTTGCCTTACTCATCGACGTAAATGTATTATAATAATAATAACCAAAGTTTTCTTATCAGCTGCGGCTACATAGCCCAGCTTGCATGACACATATGACACATGTGAATGGAAACCCGGCCGGTGCACTGCCGTGTGGAATTACAAAAAATAATAATACGAAAAATCCAGAAGTGCCACAAACCAAGGACTCCCGTCAGACAGGAATCAGGGTCCCACGACCCGACTGCCGACCCCAGCCTTCTGCATGCGGGCACATGCCCCTCGTGCCAAAGGACTGAGGCCCGCAAATACTATCATTACCCTAAAGAGTACAGACTATGGACCTAAAATGCTAAGCTAGGGCTGAAACCCTCAAAAAGCATAATTACCCGCTCCAGCACAGATTGGGCCTGGCCAGAATTTTTAAAAATTTTATTCAAAATATAGGTCAGAATTTTGGCCAAAAAAAATGTCAAAATTTTGAAAAATATAGGTGCTTCGTAGGGAAAATTTAAAAGCGATATCACCGTTCGGTCATTTTCCCCTTAACACTGGGGAAATTTTGAAAATATAGGCGCTGTAAATTGAGAATACCCCGCCAAACTGCGATTTGTCATCGGCGATCTGACTGCTCAAACCTCTAAACCTCTTTCTCCGCCTCCAAACCTTCACACGATCACACCAGGAAGACCAAAGACGTCAGGACTCAGGAAAAGATGCTCGTTGTCAGGGTCATGACCGATGACATATGTGTCATACATGTCATACGTGTCATACCTGTCAGACATGTCATACCATGTCATGTCATATATTATTATGACAGTCGACAGTATGGTCGACCATGACTGTACATGTCGAGTCGCGTCATATATTTATGACAGTCGACAGTATGGTCGACCATGACTGTACATGTCGAGTCGCGTCATATATTTATGACAGTCGTCAGTACGGTCGACGATGACTGTACATGTCGCCAGATGATAATGTCATATCATCAGGCATCCCTGTCATCGAGAGTTCGTATGTCGAACTCGAAGATGGCAAAGCAAAGATACATCTTGAATACAAACAAGAACCATCTTGGCTTTCAGCATGCGCGGAACTCGCATGCGCAGCATGAACGAACTAGTCGTTATTACCATGCTGGTCGTTCAACCTACGTCTCGGGTTCACAACCCAATGGCGGTACCATCTAAGATGATGGGAGACGTAAGGTACAAAAGTGAGGAAGCGTTGTGCTTCAGCAGATCTTCTTACAGAGACTGCACTCACAAACCCGCTCATCCGTACACTTGCATTGCTGTCCAAACTTTGCAGTGTTTATTTTGTATACTGATAATATATTCACGGCGCTTGTCTACATAGCCGTATCACTCGTGGCCGATTATTTTTCTTCCGATGGAGGATCAGATTTAGACTCAGCTCCAACTCTCCGCCCAGTCCATTTGGATATGCAGTCTTTCTCGTCGGGTGACACACGACATGACGATGAGCGTGCGCCTACGAGGCTTGAGCTTGCGTACGAGCGCACCCGCTCCCAGCCCCTCACCAACGCGTTCGACCAGTTCAAGCGAAAGCGTAGTCCTCATCTCGCCAGCGGAAATACTGAGGGCCCAGCTCTGGCTGCGCATGAAAGAGATAGAACTATTAGGAAAAAACCCCCTAGTGGCACAAAGCGTGCAGGAGGGGGTATCCGCATCACGAAGGAGCCGAAGATTCAGCCTTCTCAAAGATTGAAGGAGTTCCCCAACCATTGTTTGCGCATCTCGGGTGGGAAGTTATTTTGCTCGTGCTGCAAGGAGGAGTTGTCCCTCCTCAAGCAATCTGTGAAGACCCATGTCTCCAGCGCCAAGCACTCCCTCGCCAAGGACAAGTATGTTCAGCAGCGTCAAGATGGCGCGCACATCACCGATGTTTTGACCGAGTACTTTACGGAGCACAACGACGAGGCGACTGCCGGCTTGGAACCAGAGGTTCATCTATACCGGTATCGTGTGACTGAGAGTCTGTTATTTGCTGGGGTGCCTATATCTAAGGGTGATTATTTACGTCCACTTTTGGAGCGCGCTGACATCAAGCTGACTGGCTCTGAGCACTTGCGCCAGTATGTTCCGAAGATCGAGAGCTTGGAGTTCGAACATCTCCATCATGAGCTTCAGGGTCAGAGCGTATTCTTCATTTTAGAGCAAAAAAATTTAGGGAAAATATAGGTGCCTTCTCAAAATGGGAGGGAAAATATAGGTGCTTCCTGGAAAAATTTCAAAAAGAAATATAGGTGAATTTAGGAAAAATATGGGCCAGGGGCAAAGCACAGAGTCGGGCATGACAACAATAACAAACAAAGCCATCACCTAGCAAAGCCTACTGAACAGTGCCTAGATGAGAAGCAGCATGAGGCAGCTTCGCAGCCCCCCATCGAAGGATAACTGTAGCCACCTCTCATCACAACGGTCGGCACAGAACAGGCACAGGTCCTAGCCTCCTCTACCTACACTCT
>LGRX02006278.1:0-25687 GCA_001247695.2 Cymbomonas tetramitiformis
AAAAAAGAAAAACCCTAACCGGATGTGTGCATTCCTCGCTGGTGGGAACTCTCGTGACCAGACGAATCCACCGAGCCCTCCAAGAGGCAGTGCCCGCCAGAATGGCACCACAGGGATAACCGCCTCCCAAAACCCACTTCCATCCGGCGGCCGTTCCCGTTCACAGCGATGCGCCAGTACCTCACATCTGGGTCAAAGAACACGAGTCCCCCGGCACGTGTAATAACCATGAGCACTGGACACGAAGAGGGAGCAAGCGTCATACGAATCCAAGACAATCCCAAAGAGCGAGCCCCAGACGAATCCCCGACGCTCTCAAAGAAGCAGTACCCGTCAGAAGGGTACCACAGGGACAGCCACATCCCATCACCCAAAGCACTCCAGTGGCCGTCCCCGTTAACAACGAGATGCCAGTACCCCATAAAGTGGCTGTCGATCACCAGTCCCCCGGCTGGTGAAAAAGCCCCAAGGCACTGAACATAAACCACATACACACACACTGATAGAAAGGCAGTATGGATGACATCATGGCCCCAAGGCACTGGACACCACTGACACACACCCCAAGGCACTGGACACAAACCACATACACACTGAACGGCATGAGATCGGCCAGCAAACCACATACACACTGAACAGCATGAGATCGGCCAACAAAAGCCAGCCCACCATCATCCCAGTGGATGTGAGAAGCAAATCAGGAGCAGGGCGGGGCCGTGACAAGATACCACAAACGCATACATATTCTCAACCCAAATGCAAAGCAGCATGGAAAGATGATACGATGTGACCGATCGTCGCCAAACAACTGTTGGTCTCTGGGTTACGGAGTAAGCGGACCCTGCTGGCATGCCCCCCCGTGGCTCCCGGTCGATGGATGGGACCTGTTGGTCCATGGTTATGTCATGAATGCAGTCACACCACACAGCATGGACACCCCATGTCAAAAAAAGGAAACATGCGGGCACCTAAGTGCTCCCCACGAGATGCCACACACACACACACACTGAACGGCATGCAATCAGCCAACTAAAGCCAGCCCACCATCATCCCAGTGGATGTGAGAAGTAAATCAAGAGCAAGGGGGGGGCGTGACAAGATACCACCAACTCATACATCTTCCCAACCCAAATGCAAAGCAGCATGGAAAGATGATACGATGTGACCGATCATCGCCCAACAATTGTTGGTCTCTGGGTTACGCGGAGTGAGCGAACCCTGCTAGCATGCCCCCCAGTGGCTCACAGTCGATGGATGGGACCCGTTGGTCCATGGTTATGCCATGAATGCAGTCACACCACACAGCATGGACACCCCATGTCAAAAAAAAGGAAACATGCAGGCACCTAAGTGCTCCCCACAAAATTCAAGGGAAGACACAGAAGGTGGACTACACCACTCTCTGCCTCTCCACACACTGAACGGCATGAGATCGGCCAACAAAAGCCAGCCCATCATCATCCCAGTGGATGTGAAAAGCAAATCAAGAGGAGGGCGGGGCCGTGACAAGATACCACAAACTCATACATATTCCCAACCCAGATGCAAGGCAGCATGGAAGGATGATACGATGTGACCGATCATCGCCCAACAATTGTTGGTCTCTGGGTAACGGAGTAAGCGGACCCTGCTGGCATGCCCCCCAGTGGCTCCCGGTCGATGGATGGGACCTGTTTGGTCCATGGTTATGTCATGAATGCAGTCACACCACACAGCATGGACACCCCATGTCAAAAAAAAAGGGAACATGCGGGCACCTAAGTGCTCCCCACAAAAACAAGGGAGAACACAGAAGTTGTACATCACCACCTTCTGCCTCTCCTCGCAGCACGACAGACGAATCTACCGAGCTCTCCAAGAGGCAGTGCCCGCCAGAATGGCACCACAGGGATAACCGCCTCCCAAAACCCACTTCCACCCGGCGGCCGTCCCCGTTCACAGCGATCCGCCAGTACTTCATATCAAGGTCAAAGACCGCAAGTCCCCCGGCATGTGTAATAACCATGAGCACTGTACACGGAGAGGGAGCTAGCGTCAGACGAATCCAAGACACTCCCAAAAAAGCGAGCCGTAGACGAATCCCCGACGCCCTCAAAGAGGCAGTACCCATCAGAAGGGTACCACAGGGACAGCCACATCCCATCATCCAAATCATTCCAGTGGCCGTCCCCGTTCACAACGAGATGCCAGTACCCCATAAAGTGGGTATCGATCACCAGTCCCCCGGCAGGTGAAAAAGCCCCAAGGCACTGGACATAAATAGAGCCAGCCGCAGACGAATCCCCGACGCCCTCAAAGAGGCAGTACCCCCCAGAAGGGTACCACAGGGACAGCCACATCCCATCATCCAAATCATTCCAGCATACACACACACACACACACTGATAGAAAGGCAGTATGGATGACATCATGGCCCGTAGGCGTGAATCACTGCTCGGTGCGCAACACCCGGGTCATGGAGTAAGCGTGTTTTGGTGGCATGCCCATCTACTGAATACAACGGTGATCCAGATAAATAATCTAGCTAAAGCGTTTTTGCAGTGTGCATCACACAATGCCGCCGGTACTCTGTCAAATTTCGCTGTCGCCGCACCCGCGGAAGCAAAAAAAACAAATTTGAATGGCCGCGCCGCTTTGTGGCCATTTATACTACTCGGCAGAGTCGCGGAGCTACATGTGTCACACTGTCTCTACACCAGCGGGAGCCGCGGATGCTGGCGTCTGAAACCAATAAAATCGCGTTGCACAGGCCAAGCGCAAACCTGGAAGCGGGTCATGTCGGACATTTCCTGAAAACGGTCCAGGAGCTCCTGGAAGTCCTCCCCCTGCCCGTTGAGCTTTAGCCACCGCCCATAGCTCTCCAATTTAGCGTACACCTCGTACCGCGGCTCCATGGAGAAGCGCTGCGCCTGGGTCACCACGAAGAAGACCCAGGAGGCCGCGATCATCGCGCTCAAGATGATGCTGGTGATGTCGATATAGTTCCACAGACTTTTGAAGTATGTGCGCGCGGACTTCTCCCTCGCAACGATGTCCCAGATCTCCCTGCCAGCTCCGCTCCCTCAATGGCCGCCACTCCTCGGCGGCCACCGCGTCCATTGCCGAGGGCAACAAGGCGGTAACGTGGGAAATTTGTGGCCACGCGGGTGTTTTTTGTCATCAGGGTTTTTTTTTATCGCCATTGGGGAAAAATTGCGCCACGACAAAATGCCCCTAATCGCAGGGACAAATTGTCGCCATGTAACAAAATGTCCCCAATAGGGACAATTTGTCGCCATGAAAAGGACAGTTTCAACCGTCTCCTTTTTGTCGCCATAGAGGCAATGCTTGCATGGCGACAAAATTTCCACGTGTTCATCAATGAAAAACAAAAAAATGTCACCATGGGCCATTTCCAAAAAACAATCGCCCCCACGAAATTCCCCGAATTCCCAAAATCACCCAAATTTCACACGGTGACAGAAAACCCCTCTATGGTGACAAAAAGGAGACGGTTCCGGATGCAGAATTTCCTAAGAAACAATGACACGGCAAGAAATGAAATGGTATTTCTAAGGGTCCGGATAATTTTTTCTCAGGAAATTATGCTGGAAGCCAAAAATTCTGCGACCAACCCCAACGATTATACAGACAATTGTTCTACAGGTCGCATGAGCGTATCACCCGAGCCTTCCCCGATAGCTTTCTTGAGTGCACTCGACAAGTTGCGATCGCTCAGAGCACATCTCGTGCACGATATGCCCGCCGGCAATTCCCTTAGTACTATTATGGCATTCGACAAGTTGCAATCGCTCAGAGCACATCTCGTCGAGTGCACTCAAGAAAGCTATCGGGGAAGGCTCGGGTGATACGCCCATGCGACCTGTAGACCAATTGTGTGTATAATCGTTGGCTTGGCTTGGAAAATTCTGCACGGGCGACAAAAAAAACCATTATGGCGACGAAAGAGAGGGTACCCATCAAGGTGGAAGCCAGTGGCACAGCACAGATGTGAACAGATAGCGCGACAGGCTGCTGCGGCTTGGATGCTACCATGGCCTTGCCATATGGCGAGCTGGAGGGAGAGTAGGGGTAGGAGTATGCGCCTTGCATTTTCGAAAAGTGCACGTGCCCCCTATAGGGATTTATGATCGCCCCGAAGGCAAAATGGAGGCCCCGAAGGTAACAATCAGAAATCCAGCCTTCCAACTGGCTCATCATCTCCACCTCTCCCCTCAGTGTGTCGGAGAGGGAGGTGCAGAGAGCGAGAGAGAGGGAGGGAGGGAGGGAGGGAGGGAGCAAGGAGGGAGCGGGGAGGGAGAAAGGGAGGGAGCGAATGGATTAGCTGATTTTTTTCAAAAATTCTCATCTGATCCTCAAAGATTGAAGGCACCTGAAGGAAGAGCGAGAAGGGGAGCGAGGGGGTGAGGAAGGTAGGGGAGCGAGGGGGTGAGGGAGGTAGGGGAGCGAGGGAGGGAGAGATTTCAGGGAGGTACCGGCACTCGATAAAGGCAGACGAAATGATCATAGCTGCAAAGAGGACCTGCGGGTGCACGCGACCGCACCAGCTGGAGCGCTTCAGGCTCGGAGGTGCCTCAAGCTAGCAGGGCCGCGATGCCTGCCGCCTACCTGCGCCATCAGCGGAGTGGCCCGTCCCAGCGGTACACTGGCAAGGGGCATTGCCGCAGAGCAAAGCATTCCTACGCCTCGCGCTTGGGACCCAGTGAGCCCAAAGGGAGGCCGTTCCTCTGGGGAACGGCAAACCGAGGCAAGGGCTGGTAGGGCCTGCGCACCTCGAAGCAGGCGCGGAGTATGTCGTTGCTGGTTTCGTACAGCTCGATCTTGATGGTCTGCACGGAGCGCTTCACGTGGATAAGGCCGCCCCTGGACTTGTCGAAGTTGAAGGTGAGGTCCACGTTGCCGAAGTACCTCAGCTGGGAGTTGTACGTGATGAGCTGCACGCTCACCTGATTGGTGTTTGCATCGATGAACAACCCTGAGTGACCCCCTCCCCTCCCCTCCCCCTCTCATTTGGCACTCGCCATCGGGTGCTCGTCATGTCACGCTGTCAAAACCGTTCGATCGGACGTGGCAGCTGCATGCGGCCTGAGGTTTTCACTTCGCCGGTTGGTTTGCCATGCGGGGGTGTTCCTTGACGGCACTGCGGCCCTGGGGGCGGCATCTGGCGCTGGCTCGCCCGCTGCGCAGGGCCCCTTCGTGCTGCGGCACCGAGTGTAAAACCTGAGGGAACGGCTTGGTTGGGGCCCATACCATCCTTCATGTAGTTGATCAAGTCCCAGGCGCGCTTGTTGGAGAGATTGACGTCGAAAAATGTGTAAAACTTGCTGCGCTTGTCACATTCGCCCAGCCCGCCCGCCACCATCATGCTTTCGCGGACTGATTGCGAGCTTGTTGCCGCTTGATGGCCCAAAGCAGTCTGAGGCTAAGTCCTTTGCAACGTTATCTGTACACACCATGTACATCATAGTAGTAAAGTAACACATAACAAATAAATCAAAATACAATCACACGCCTTTTGAAGCCAATGTTAACAGATAACGACCAGAATCATCGTCCGGGTATAATAGTTGTTTCTCACCCTCAGACAGGATATTGCCTATACTTAGCTGTCAGACAGGATATTGCCTATCATATCACAGCTAAGTATAGGCGATATCCTGTCTGAGGGTGAGAAACAACTATTATACCCGGACGATGATTCTGGTTGTTATCTGTTAACATTGGCTTCAAAAGGTGTGTGATTGCATTTTGATTTATTTGTTATGTGTTACTTTACTAATATGATGTGCACGGTGTGTACAGATAATGTTGTAAAGCACCATCTGTTCATGGACCAGCAGGTTGAAGGCGACATCTGGAGGTTCATGAATCACTCCGATTCCCCAAATGTGTGTGTTCATTGATTCTTTCGCAGCACATGCGGCACAGGGGGTGGCTGATGCCACTGCACGTTTGCTCACTGAACAGCTCCAGGGAGATAATCCGGGGCCTTGCGCGCTCTCCTGACGATGCTGATCCATTCTGAGGCGAGCCTAGTCGCTGCTTTCGCTGATACTGAACGTGTGTCCCCCCTCTCCCTCTCTTTAAAAGCTAGTAGTGGGGAGGAGCTCGAGGTCCAGCCCGGCGAACAGTAAACGATTGAGGAAGCAAACGTGGCAGTGCGCCCCACACCAGGTACCAGCAGTCACGTGGATTGCTGCCTTTCTCTTTCTCTCTCTCTCTCTGTGGAAGGGCGTCATGCAGGAGGAGATGCGGGGCGTGAGGCTGCTGCAATGGCCCTGTACCTGTCATATGCGAAGAAGCCGTACGGCAAGCCGGTGTTCTGCTGCTCGCATCCGGTTTCGCAAGTTTCTGCACGCACCAGCGCTCACAGCCCGGGCAAGCCCTCGATCGACTGCGCGCCTCTGCAGCTTGCGTGTGGAAGTGCAGCAGCGCTGCCCGAGGGGAGGAATGTGGGGGGAGGCTCACCATGTGAGGCAAGGTGTGGGGGCGGTCTCTTGAAGAGCGGGCAGCGGGCGGCCATCAAGGGGGGAGAAGGAAGTTATGAAGAGGCACCCAAAGTTAATTGGGTGTTAATTCACCCAGGCCTTTACGCTTTTATGCCAATTGCGCAAAATATCTATAGAGTACCAGCAAAAACAGGGAGCAAAAAAAAACCAAAAAACCTGAGCAGCTTTCTCGTCTGTTCCAG
Organism: Cymbomonas tetramitiformis; assembly: GCA_001247695.2. Taxonomy (NCBI): domain Eukaryota; kingdom Viridiplantae; phylum Chlorophyta; class Pyramimonadophyceae; order Pyramimonadales; family Pyramimonadaceae; genus Cymbomonas; species Cymbomonas tetramitiformis. Next base: position 6,692 of record LGRX02006278.1, read on the forward strand.
TGATTTCTGAGAAAGCCACGCTCTGATAGGTCATCACTGTGTCGCCTTCCTTTCGTTTAGAATAATGTTGAGCAGTTTGTGGTCATTCCTAGAATGTGACTTTCTGATAATGTCTTCGCCAGACTCTAGGTGGGCTGCAGAAGGGGTCCCTAGGAGGATGGAGGCCTGGGCAATAAGGAGTCCCACGATTCCATTGAGCCTGAGTCACAATCTATGAGGAACGCAGACCATATAACAATAATCAATTCGATCTCCATTTTATCACTTCGAGTCTTGGTACCTTCTCTTGTAAGCTAAGTTGTGTGGCTTAAGGCTCAATGCCGTCAGTGGCCGCTTTGGTGTACTCCGGGGCGTCACGTAGCAAGCAAAGCACGAGAAAAAAATTGACAGGTGCGCCATCAAGAAGAAATAACGGAAAAAAAACGATGACACAAATCGGAAATTGGATCTCCGACGAAACACTGCGCCTGGCGTTGAGGCGTGCCATGAGGAGGTGCGGGCGGAGCCGCCATTGATGCTGCCACAGCCATATATAAATCGTGAGAGGAGAGGCCCTTGGGTGGCCGCAAGCCGCAGACATATATAAATCATGCGGGGAGAGGCCCTTGGGTGGCTGCAAGCCGCAGACATATATAAATCATGAGGGGAGAGGCCCTTGGGTGGCCGCAAGCCGCATACATATATAAATCATGAGGGGAGACGCCCTTGGGTGGCTGCAAGCCGCAGACATATATAAATCATGAGGGGAGAGGCCTTTGGGTGGCTGCAAGCCGCAGACATATATAAATCATGCGGGGAGAGGCCCTTGGGTGGCCGCAAGCCTAAGGGGGCAAAGGGAGAAGAGCTCTGAGGAAGATGGATGCGGCGCACCATCCATCGGTTTGGCCATCTCACTCGCCTGATCAACCCCCCCCAAGCCCCCCAAACACTCGGAATCCACCACACGGCGCATGCGGCGACCAGTGTCAGGCATCGTCGCAGGCGGTGCGGCATTTCGACCTTAGGGACTTCTGATCCTGTGCATGCCGCCACAAGATGCCGCTTTGAAATTGATCGTTTGGTCACGGCTGACACGGTATCAGTATGAAGGCCTTAGTGAGGGGGGCAGCTAGCCCAGAACCTCATGCCTGTGCAATTGGCGAGTAAACTCTTTGAGGCACTACCGCTGAGAGGATGGCATAGGCGCGCTATGCGCTCCCTGGAATAGTGAAAGTCACTATCCCGGACTGGGATCACCCCGGCAATCCAGGCAGCGGCCCAAACAGAGCGTCGGCGATGAGGGGGAGCCTCGAGATCGGGATAGACCTGGTAGAAATCGCCACAGTTAGGAGGCATGCAATCTGATCACCCCCCCTCCCTTACTCGCTTCATGCTTCACCCAACTCCCGGGCATCAACTGGCTCACGACGTTCGAAGATTGTCTCCAACTGGTCCTAAAGACTCAGGGTCGGACTAGCATCAATCGGCGTTCCACGCTGACCAGGTAACAATCTGCGGTGGCATGTGGCTTCAGGCATCTGCCACCAATGCCCTCCGCATCCGATGTTGTTGCTCACACTGAATGGCCTGAGATCGGCCAGCAAAAGCCAGCCCACCATCATCCCAGTGGATATGAGAAGCAAATCAGGAGCAGGGCGGGGCCGTGACAAGATACCACCAACTCATACATATTCCCAACCCACATGCAAAGCAGCATGGAAAGATGATACGATGTGACCGATCATCGCCCAAAAATAGTTGGTCCCAGGGTTACGGAGTAAGCGGACCCTGCTGGTATGCCCCCCAGTGGCTCACGGTCGATGGATGGGACCCGTTGGTCCATGGTTATGCCATGAATGCCGTCACACCACACAGCATGGACACCCCATGTCAAAAAATGAAAACATGCGGGCATATAAGTGCTCCTCACAAAAATCAAGGGAAAACACAGAACGTGGACTTCACCACCCTCTGCCTCTCCTTGCAGCAAAGGCAGACGAATCCACCGAGCTCTCCAAGAGGCAATGCCCGCCAGAATGGCACCACAGGGACAACCGCCTCCCAAAACCCACTTCCATCTGGCGGCCGTCCCTGTTCACAGCGATGCGCCAGCACCTCACATCTGGGTCAAAGGACACAAGCTGTTGTTGCTCACACACACGGGCTCGGGTGGGGAAGGTAGGCTGACAGGGGCGAAAAATATGCGAGCAGGATTCTCCTTTGAAAGGGCTGTCCATAGTTAAGAAGGCCTTAACAGGAGCCCCAGCGCAGCTTGGCTCGACCTCTCTGCGTGGCAATGTGGGGAGGCACGCCACCTTCCGTGTATTTGCTGACGTTGCAGCACATGTGCGAGAACATCATCGAGTCGTAGAGCTTGGAGGTTCGCAGAAAAACCGGGTCCAAACCATATTCCTGGTGAGAAGAGGAGCTCAGGTCGTGGCAGCTACTGCTCAGCTTTGTGAACTTTGACTCGCATTCCTCCTGCACGCCAACCGTCACTTCAAAGACTTGCTGAGGCAGACCTGCGAGAGCGCCTAGAGCCACTCTTCTATGGGCTCGTAAGTCCACCTCGGAGTTACCTCCCACAGAAAACTGGCTCTCGAGGGGCACCTTCCCTTCACAACGCATGGACAGGGTATGGCGGCCGAGGGTAAATGTAGCGAGGATGCTTTGGATTGGGGATGTGCCATTGTGGGGGAGGCAGCGGGGCGCGTCCAATGCTCAGCGCGGCGGTGGAAAGTCTGAAAAGGGTTTCTGAGTTTTTTCATGCACTAAATAGTTTCACGCCCAGGTTCTATGACGTTTACTTCGACACACCAGACACTGATCCTGTTCCGGCCTTTGGAGATTTATTCAGTTCTGCCCATCTGATTGGCTGGACGCCTAGATGGACTGATGCCACATTGTAGTGCGCAGGAGAGCCACGAAGCTGGCTGAAACACGGAGCATGTCCGAAGCCTCCGAACCTACTTTGGAACCGTGTGATTGATTCCGTCTATGTCTGGAGCAGGTGGCTGTATGAATTTAATCTCTATGCAGTAACATCTATTGCAGACTGGACCCAGCACTCTCGCGGGTCGGCGAGGCACCCATGATGCAGCCCTGCAGCTGGGGACGTAGCAACACCTCATCTGGAAGAGGCACGGATTCAAGCTGGTGTGTACAAAGCATGTGCACAAACCATGCCTGCCCACAGCCGAAGAGTGAAACTGTTGCAATGGGGCTGTGGTATGCCCCATCAGGGCTCGTACTCGGGGAGAGCCCGCAAGGACCGGGGCACTTATGCTGGGGGAGCTGGCTCCAGGCAGTCCAGCTGGGCTTGCTCAGTGCCCGGCGAGGACCGAGGCTGGCACGCAGGGGCAGGGGGAGGGGGTCAACGGGGTCCCAGTTGGTCAGTGTGAGTATCATACAGGTGACGTCCGGGGATGGCATACTGGGGGGTGCTCACCGGGGTCCAGCGGGTCTGCGTCAGCAACATGCCAGCAAGCAGGCGGTTGGCACCCTGAATGCCCAAATAGCGATACCGTGCCTCCCCGTCGTCCATGGGGATGTGTCCCTGGGCGCACCACCAAATTGCCTGTCACCTTAAGGTCCCCCTATTGTGGCATGGCCCATCAGAAACCCAAATCCACGCCCACCCCCTTCCGCATCATTGAGCGGCCACGGCGATATCTGCCCACCCTCACCCACCCACCCGCCCACCCACCCACCCACCCCCACACCACACCCCCTTCCGCAATATAGAGTGCCAAGGGGATATCTGTCCGCCCCCATGCCACACCGCCTGAACGAATGCAGGGCGCGGAGGGAATACCTCTGTGCCGGTGTAAGGGATGTGGAGGTCGAGCTCAATTTCTCCACTATACTCGCTGCAGTACTGTTGTGTTTCAGTCAACCCAAACACTCTGATTGCTGCAGACGACACCCGCACAAACGATTTCCAGCGGCGTCAATTGTCCCTAGCGCAGGGCAGCCAGCATGGCGGGGGCGGGGGCTCCGCTTGCCGAGACACATATGGGCGCCCCGCTCTGCGCACTTGTGTTGGTCGTGTTTGGAGGATGGTCGCCATGAGGGTGGAAGGATTCACGGGAGTCGCAGCCGAGCACTCTGAGGCCTTCTTTAGGTCAAAGGCAGCAAAACAGGCGCGGCGCTCGCACGCGCCGCGGTATCACATCACGTCTTGCAGGAGCATTGATCTTCGGAGGCAAATAGCGGGGGAGGCGGCTCAACCTTCTATTGAACACCTCTCATCTAGGAACATCTTCTCGAAGAGCATGTAGCCTGCCATGCCATACTTGGCCATGAAGGTGGGCACGCTCTCCTGCGCAAAACCCGCCCATCGCTCCATCCAATCCCAGCTTCGTCACACAGCTCGCGCGCCCTCTCACCTCGAGGTCGCAAGAGTCGAGCAGCGCACCGACACGACAGCGTGGGCCAACAGAGGTGCCTGTGCCAAGGTTCCTGGGCAGCCCGGCCGGGGTACCACATCCAGGCAGTTCAAAAGTGGTCCAAGTCCGAAGCGGGAGACGCTGCGAGGGAAAGCGTGAGCGTCCCATTGACGAGAGTGTGTGCGCGCCACTGCATGGGGCTGGTTCCGAGGCCATTACCTGAAAGTCTCCCGCGATTTCAGTGGAGAAGGGACACGTTCCTAGGGGATTTGAGCACACGAGACCATCATAAGCTTGCGTGAAGTAGTCCAACCCGTCCTCTTTCTGCGCACGAAACCACTCCAAGCTCCGGCCAAATGCTCAGCTTGCTTGCACCACAGGTGGGGCATCAATGGAGGGGATGTGTACACAGCGTCATCATTGGCTTCACGGACCAATGGTGTCATGATTGGCGGCACGGGCCAGCGGTGTCACCGTTGCCATCTTGGAGGTTTGAGCGCTGCGCCGGCGCCTGGCATGAGGCAACGAACTCCGGGCCATGCCGAAGCAGGGACTCGGGGATCGTGCTGAAGCAGGGTGGTGATGCATGTGGGTCTGGAATGGAGAGGAGTTGCGATCGCGCTGAGGCGCTCCGGCGCCCAGCTTAGGTAGCTCGCGGAATGGACACACGCAGGCGTCGGCGCGGCGAGCTCAACAAGCGCGCAGCGCAGGCATACGCTGTTAAGGTGGATGAGCTCTAACGCTAGTGAGGTTTGATGGATAAGCCCTTACGCCACGTGTAAGGTTCGGCCGAGCGCACAGGTTCTGAGAATCCAGGCGCAGGGCCTGAAGTGTACCCTGCAGCTGCCCATTCGCGAGGTGGGTATGGGGTGCAGCCCAACAGGATCGCACTCGCAACATCCGAGCACGGCCACTCGAAAAGAGGCGGGGAAAGTATGGAAGATGGTGCGGAAATCGGGGTGCGGGATGGGCCAAGTCATCGCTATCAGTGCAGAAGGCCACCTCTGTGGGCTGCCACTTGCTGTAGTTCTCCCCCGATCCGAAGTAGAAGGTCATCACTTCCGGAAAGCTGTAAGCCTCGGGACGCGTCATTCTCACGACTCTGCAGCTGTCGGCGCCGTAAAGCGTTATCGCCCCTCCCATGAAGTTGTTGGTGGCATTCTTATCGAGGCCTTTCCCAAAACTGCATTTAACCGCCACAACCGGCCAGGTCAGCAGAGGCTTCACCCAGCCGGATCTCACGCTCAGCAGAGGCTTCATCCAGCCGGATCTCACGCTCAGCAGAGGCTTCATCCAGCCGGATCTCACGCTCAGCAGAGGCTTCATCAAGCCGGATCTCACGCTCAGTAGAGGCTTCATCCAGCCGGATCTCACGCTCAGTAGAGGCTTCATCCAGCCGGATCTCACGCTCAGTTGAGGCTTCATCCTCTGTTCGGCAAGTGCTCCGTCCAGTCTCGGAGTCTCTGTTCAGAAAGTGCTCCGTCCAGTCTCGGAGTCTCTGTTCGGCAAGTGCTGGCCCAGTCTCGGAGTCTCTGTTCAGGAAGTGCTCCGGCCCAGTCTGGGGGTCTCTGTTCGGCAAGTGCCCAGTCCAGTCTCGGAGTCTCTGTTCGGCAAGTGCTCCGTGCAGTCTCTCGGAGTCTCTGTTCGGCAAGTGCTCCGTCCAGTCTGGGGGTCTCTGTTCGGCAAGTGCTCCGTCCAGACTCGGAGTCTCTGTTCGGCAAGTGCTCCGTCCAGCCTCGGAGTCTCTGTTCGGCAAGTGCTCCGTCCAGCCGGATCCTACGTTCGGCAGACGCTTTGTGCAGAGGGGAGCGCAGGGGTGCACACGTTGCTCAGCACTTCTAGGGGGATTAGGCGGCGTGTTTCAGATTGTGGCAAGAGATCTGATAAGACGGCGATGGAGATCCGAGGAGATAGCGATGGAGATAGAAATCTGAGTAGATTGAGATGGAGATACACGGAGATGGAGATGGAGGCGGAGAACACGCTCCGAAGATACGGAGATGGTATTAGAGATGCGAGAAGATGGAGATGGTGACGGAGACGGAGACCCGAAGAGATGGAAATGGAGGCGGAGACCTGAAGAGATGGAGATGGAGATCCGAAGAGATGGAGACGGAGTTAGAGCTGCGTAGAGATGGACATGGGAATGCAAGGAAATGGAAATGGAGACGGGGTTAGAGATTCGAGGAGATGGAGATGGAGGCGGAGAAGAAGATCCGAAGATATGGAGAGGGAGAGAAAGAGGGAGATGGAGAAACGAGAAGATGGAGATGGAGACAGAGAAGAAGATCCGAAGAGATGGAGATGGAGTTAGAGCTGCGAGGAGATGGAGATGGGAATGCAAGGAAATAGAGATGGAGACGGGGTTGGAGATCCGAGGAGATAGAGATAGAGATCCGAGGAGATGGAGATAGAGATCCGAGGAGATGGAGATAGAGATCCGAGGAGATGGAGATAGAGATCCGAGGAGATGGAGATGGAGACGGAGATCCGAGGGGATGTGGATGAAGATGGGGATAGATACGCGCGAGGGGTATCATCTTACCGGTACTTCCCTGGGTTATCCGTGTGAGTCACTCCGTACAGGCCTGGGTCGAGGCATAGTTGAACTTCCTGCCCCAGCCAGGCGTCATCACACGGCATTCAAAATTACAAGTGTGCATGGACAACTATATCCCGGAGACGGTCACACTGCACAATTCCCTGGTTCCATGATCAGGCGCCGCTGAGAGTCCATACAATGCCCCAATGATCTGCCACCCTCGCAGTCAGTCCAGGTGGCACCGCCGGGGAGTCCGGGAAACCAACTTCGACGATCGTAATTGTGGTGCAAGATCAACGGCGAGTGCGCTTCGTCCAGACCCCCTTTGCACGCATGGTCTCAGCAGATGGCGGGAGCTGGCGGGCCCCTGCTCCTTGTCAAGAGTCCCTTCGGCATTGCCAGGATGGGCAAGCGCGTGCGGCAAGCAGCCACACAGCGAGCGGCTGCTCTTCAAATGCTCACCGGCACCGGCGCGTGTGCATGTGCCCCCTCCGCAATCACGTGCCACCAGAGCATCGCATTCTAGGACGCACGACTGTGTCACCTGCGGTCGATCCAATGATGTGGCGATCCGACGTTGCGGATTCAGCTCAGCTGATATGACCAGGAGTCGCACGGCTTTAAAGACGCGCCGACGAGCCCGGCCCTCGGTGCTGCACTGTGGGGAGCCGGACACTTGCCGAAGGAGAGAAGCTGCTCATCGCAATGGGATTCACCATAAACTCCAAATCCCACGGTTGGCTGTGCTGGAAGGGGACCAAGGCGAGGTACGTGGGCGCCCCAGAAACGATTTTGGTGTCATGATCGAAGCGACTCGTGGCAGTTGCATGCATCGATGTTATTGGGTCATTGGAGATTGAGACAGGAGCCGTCTCTTGTTTATGAAGCTGAAATGACATGTCGGCAGCGTACACTCCAGCCTGGCAAAAACATCGCCAACCGCATCAAGGGCCGGAAGAAGAGACTTCACTTTCTAATTCGTGTGCATCTAGTCCTATCCATCTGCTTATTGGTACATATCCTATTGCTGGGGAGGGCCGGTAGAAATTCAGGCTTGATGGAAATACAAAGGAATCTGGATAAAGCGCGCGCGGACAGCAGCTCGGCGGTCACAGTAGTCGCAGCGGGGATATGGCAAATGAGGGGTGACGTGGGAAGTGGGGATGAAAGGTTCGGGAGGTGGAGGCGGAGTGGTGCTCCGGAGCTGCAACGGAGCTGCCTGATCAAGGCAGCTGTCGCGGCTTCGCGTGCTGACAAGACTGGACGCTATCTTTCTTGGTAGGAACCGTCTTACAAAAATTCCCCACCACTTCGCCTCCACCTCCCGAACCTTTCATCCCCACTTCCCACGTCACCCCTCATTTGCCATATCCCCGCTGCGACTACTGTGACCGCCGAGCTGCTGTCCGCGCGCGCTTTATCCAGATTCCTTTGTATTTCCATCAAGCCAAGGGAGGACACAGAGCGAGGCGTTCACCCCACCCTGCCTCTCCGTGCAGAGAAAGCAGACTGATCTACCTTAGTCCTCAAGAGGCAGCACCCGGCAGAAAGGGACCACAGCGACAGCCACATCCCAGCACCCACATCCACCCAATGGCCGTCCCCGTTCACAGCGAGGTGCCAGTACCTCCAATCGTGGCCAATAATCATCAGTCCCCCAGCAGTTGAAGCAGCCATGAGGTACCACACAAAAGGTAGAGCAAGTTCCGGACTCGTCCGGTAGTCCCTCAAAAGGCTGTATTGCACACACTGAGCAGCACGAGGCCCGTGGACCGACGCCAGCCCACCGTCATCCCAGTGGATGTGCGGCGCACTCGAGAACAGGTTGTGCGCCTTCGGGCACTGGCAGGGCATATGCATCCCTGGCAGCATGCTATTGGCCTATCAAAGAAACAGATCAATCGACGCCGCATTGAAATAGTGGCGCCTTGAATCCGGGGCGTGGAAGTAACAGGCCTTTAATCCGGGGCGTGGAAGTAACAGGCCTTGAATCCGGGGCGTGGAAGTAACAGGTCTCGAATCCGGGCGTGGAAGTAACAGGCCTTGAATCCGGGCGTGGAAGTAACAGGCCTTGAATCCGGGGCGTGGAAGTAACAGGCCTCGAATGGAAGTAACAGGCCTCAACTGGGCGTAACAGGCCTTGAATCCGGGCGTGGAAGTAACAGGCCTTGAATCCGGGGCGTGAAGAAGAATAACAGGCCTCGAATCCGGGGCGTGGAAGTAACAGGCCTTGAATCCGGGGCGTGGAAGTAACAGGCCTCGAATCCGGGGCGTGGAAGTAACAGGCCTTGTCTCTCGCCCCGCCTCAGGCGAGTCCTCACCCCTTCGAAAAGTGCGCATCAGCTGCAAGACTTGCAACGCGTCTCTTGCACCGAGCAAGTATCAGCTTGGGCGCGCGTACCCCGGGTCGTTAATCGGATGCAGTATGAAATCGGGCGCGGTGGGGCCCGTTTCGAAGGCGAGGGATCCGCGGCCCACGTGTACAGTTGCGCAAGGTGCATATACAGCGGTCTTGCGCTCCGTGCGGTATCGCCGCACATCGCGAGCCACGACCTCGGAATGAAATACCTGCAGCTGGAAGACGAACTGCTGATCTTCCGGGCATCCGCGCAGGTCCTTCCTCAGGGATGTCTCCTTGAAGTACTCACGCCCGGAAGAGGTGCAGGAAGCCCCGCCATCTAGAACATGCAAACCAGACACCGCCACGTCAGACAACATGCCTCAGAAGCCAGCTACCCGGCTCCTGGCCTGCTGCTCGGAGTGCGCTGTGGGTGGGGCGCCTGAGGAGAGGCCCCATCGAAGGAAGTGAAGAAGAGATGCGTGAGCTGTGAAGGCTCACCACTCCCCGAAGCGGCGGGGGAGCTGCGAGGTCTGTGAGGCAGCACTCCAGCACTTCCCCGATTTCGACTTGGGACAGCGGGCTTGGGGAGTTTAAGAAATTCGAAAATCCGAAATGTGGCCGAAGAGAGCGCGGAGGACGCACCAAATATTTTGACATAGCAACCCGCGTCTTCCCCACGAAATTCATCAGTCGGAAATACTCTATTTGGGACCATGCTGTACAGCCGGCACACGCCCGTGGGCACGAACGAAAAGGCCTGACACAGGTCAGTGCTGTCACACGCGGCAGCGCACTGCAGGGCATCGATCTGTTGCGTCTCTTGCAGCACGCCTGCTGCCCGGGGATGGCTGCTCGGTGACGGCCAGTGAGTCACGACGCAATGCCCAATGCCGAGCAAGTCATACCCTGGTGGGCACCCCCCTTGAAGGTCTGGAAAACATTTGCTGGTTAGCAGGCCTCCCTCGCACCGAGCAAGTCATGCCCCGGTGCATGGCCCACCTCCCTCACCACGCCATACCCTAGCTGGCAGCGCCTCCCCAACATCAAGTGAATCAAACCTTCTGGGTGAATCCGACCAACTGGGCGCCAGCCCCCTGCTGCAGCAGGACTGCACGCACGCCATATGCGTTATGCCGGCTAGGTATGTATGTTACGCAGGCTAGGGGTATGCTCGAGGCGGCAGGCGAAGCTGGGAGTTTACCTGACACGTCTCCGGTGTCTCGCTCACCATTTGTACCTGCACGCATCACCTATGCCGTTTGCGTAAACTTCATTTCTGCCTTTCAGTCCTCCAGCTTTTATACCATCACCCCTTCGGGCACGCGGGTGGTCTGCCCTGGTTGCTGCATCCCGTCCACTTTCCACTTATCTTTGCACCCCAATTTTCACCTCACGGTCGTTCTATCCTTTGCCCCAACTCGTGCCCCCCCGTCATCATGTCTCCGGATCTTCGCCCATTCGGAAAACTTCCCCCCGGTTGTGCTCGATACCTTTTACATCCAATGGAAACTGAATGTGTCACGTGTGCTCCCCAGGGACGCAGACGCTAAGCCGCCCCATAAACGCTCAACACCTGGTGACTTCCTAGCTAAGAAACGTGCACGATGGGCAGGCGATCGGAGGGAGGAACGCACGCAGATGAATGGCTCCAACCAAAGGTGCGAAGCCTGTACAACAAGTCCCAATTTGCCACCTTCCCCGCGCTCCTCAGACCCTTTCCTCTCCCTTCATTTGATTTTGCGTTCCACACCACAGCCGGTCTGCATCGACTTCTGGGCCTCGTCCCCAGACGCAAATAGTTTACTCCGTGGCCAGCCGGGCATGAGCACCCTCACCTCGGCATCACCCCTCCCCTTCAGAGCCCTCGCGCTATCTTAGCTACAAGGAAGACTCGACCCGGCTTTTGTCCCATCGTCTTTTTGCCAACCAGTGCCAGTGCTGCGTGTTCTGAAACGCCGGAACAAAACCAAATGGCATTCCTCCGTCCTCCATTTCTCGGTGGCCGCCGTGTGCATTGGCCTCCAAGGTGCGAGCGCCCGGGACCCTCGCAAAACCCTCCACCAGTGAGACGCCGGCCCTGGCTATTGTGGGTGAGGATCCGAATGCCAAGTCAGCACTTGGGGGAATAGCCTTGGGGGCACAAACGGCGTCGTCTTCACCGCAGGATCAAAGACCTGCACCTCCCAAACCGCATCGGGCACACCCTGGCGGACACACCATAGAGGGTAGAGGCCCTGCACGCGCGCCTTCCCTGCAGGCGCCTCCTCCCAAGTTGAGCGCGGACACCTCTGGAATCGCCGGGATCAGAATCTGCCAGCTGGCGGCGGTGTACGTAGGTGCATCATCGGCAGGATTGGCCTGAGCCTGAACTCATGGCGGATGGCAACGCTTTTGCGGTTGCCCCCTCGTGCAACCGGCTCGAGGCGCGTGCCACGTGGCGGGCACGGCTGAAATGAACCCGCGCATCCAGTCGAAGCCGTGCCGGTGGATACGCGGGTGGGGCGGTTAGCGCCATGCAGGAGCCCGAGCGCCGCACACAAGACGGACCCAGAGGGTGCAGCGCACGCGCATCGCACGCTGGAAGCGCATCTGTGGCATCACCTCGAAGGCACGTGCGGCCGCCCTTAGCTCGGGCGCGCTGCTGATTGGTGGAGCAAAAGAAGTTGCCGTCACAGCACCACTCATCGTCAAGGAAGATGCAGTCGCCATCTGGGTCACAGCAGGTAGCCTGGCCTCCACTTGGACACGCTGGTGTGGCACTTCCCTCTGCGTTATTGCGCCCCTCCCACCCCCCACTAAGGATACACGACATCGGCGATGTATCCTTTGTAACGCTCGTGGAAAGGGAGTGCCCATCGACGGAGCTCCATTGCGAGTTCCACTTGCAAGAGGGTGGCGAAGGATGCAGCGGCCATGTACCCTGTTTGATGACATCTGCGCAACAGATGCCAGGAGTCTTTGTGCTCAGCACGTCTTCAACACATTCGGCATAGCCATTGTTGTAATTATGTAAAAATACTGTGTATCCATGCCGAGCAGTTGTGCACGGTGTACTCGTCCACATGCTAAAACTTAGGCTGTCTTCTCTCCCTGGTCCAAGCGCTAGTCCTCCCCCAACTTGTACCTCCTCCAAGGTGCACAGCCGCGCGCCCTGATCTTCGCAATACGAGTTCGCCTCCCATACCGGCACCGTATTCATCGGTTCGGCGGCAAACATGCATATCCCCGGGATCAAGGGGTGCTCCTCCCACCCAAGCTCGCCACACGTAGCCTCTGCGGACCCCCATCCATGGCAACAAGCCGCTCATTAATGCAGCTCTTATGCAGGAGTTGAGCCATTCATGGCGCTATTGAAGACACCCGCGGAGAGCAACAAGCAAGGATGACGGTGGGTCATCGGCCCACGTACCATCGGACTATGAGATGGCTGAACAATGGTCATCTGTGCCTACGATCCCGCTCTTAAAGTATAGTCATGCTAATAAATTTGAGGGCAACAAAAAGCGGGCGTGGTATTGCCAAGACCGCCCGAACCTGTCGCTCGCGCATGTGCGCATGTCACCTCGGTTCCATAGAAGGTGTGGAACTAACATTGGAATGATCCGCCCTCTAACAATGGAATGTTCCGCCCTCTAACAATGGAATGTTCTGCCCTTTAACAACGGTATGATCCGCCCTCTAACAATGGAATGTTCCGCCTCTAACAACGGAATGTTCCGCCTCTAACAACGGAATGTTCCGCCCTCTAACATTGGAACGTTCCGCCCTCTCACGATGGAATGTTCCGCCCTCTAACATCGGAATGTTCCGCCCGCTAACAATGGAATGTGCCGCCCTCTAACAATGGAATGTTTCGCCTTCCGCCTTCTGGGAACGGGAGACAACTGCTCCTGGAGATACAATGCTTTGCCACGACAGAGGTTTGAAGTGTCAACCTTCGACATGGGCTGCGTCAGAGTTCCACCTGATCTGCCGTCCGCGCGCCCGAGAGCGCACCCGAGGCTGTCCACCACATCCACGCGGGCATGGCCTCCTGCCAGGCCACCAATACGCCACGTCATGCCCCTACACCGCCGCCAGCTGCAATGGAGAGGCACCTTGGCATGTAAGCCGGCGGGCGCCTGCTAGAGCTCAGGTGTAACCACATTATGTAACGGTGGCTGTCCAATAGAGGCTGGGAAGCTGTGGCCTTCTCCACCAATCTGCACCCCGTGCGCAGTGCAGCGCGCCCTAGCATTCCGCGTTCCTACACGACTACTTAGTGCTCCCGGCCGATAGGTGAGGGCAAGCGGGGGAATGGTAACCTCCGCTGCTCCATACGGCCACTCTGTACACACCATCCACATTTGTGTCCAAACAGAACTTTTGGGAGTAGTCGATGATGTCACTGGGTGGAACGTGGTGAGTATCGATCTTTCCTGTGGGGTCCTGGATGCCCCTGCAGCCACGGACACATCCCGGCCCATTATTTAAACACCTCTACACATAAACCAGCGGGAACCTCTCACAGCAGCATGGCGTTGCATTGCTCACGTACAGTCCTTAGCCTGGTACAGGCCTGGCGGACTGGAAGGTCGCTAAACCGCTTCACGAGGCCCTGGCCGCCGGCCGAGCATCTCCAGAGCAAATTGCTTCCGACTCCTCCGGACAGCTTTCAACCCCACCGGCAGCATCCCTCTCGCCCATTCTCGCGCGTTCGACAAAGAGCGGGTAGCTTGGCTCTATCTACAAGTTGGTGTATTCTAGAACGCAGACGTCCGATGCTCGCGCAAGGCATCGGACGGTCGGTCAGTGAGATCGATAACAAACGCGACGTCAGCTCTGCCATGGGCTTCTCTGGGGAGCTCTCGGGTAGTAGGGTGTGTGGGAGGGCCCGGTACCATGTGACATCGGAGATGGCGCCCTTGGTACTGACCATGGCCCTCACCATTGTGGTGCCGTTAGCACACGCGCCGTCCTCTGCCGACGGCGTCGAGATGAGATCGGACACGAAGCCCTCGAAGCCGCGCCCGTGCAAGAAGTTCTTTGCCTCCTGGTCGATGAATCGGCCGCGTTTACTGAGGCTGCTCAAGGAGAAATTCGTCTCGGCGGCCATCGCGCACTTCGCTCCATCTGCAAACACCGCAGCCCTCATCCATGCTCCGCACGCTTCCAGCTACTTGTCTGAACAGGTGTCCGCTTGAGAAGTCTCCCCGCTTGCCAAGAAGAGGCGAGACGCGCGGGAATGGAAGAGACGAGGTAAACAGCGAGCTGCGTTGGAGGTGAGGCGCGCACCAGCAGTCGTGTTATCCGCCGAGATCAGTTCGCTCCAAACGTCGCCATCGGTCACGAGCTGCGCCCATCCGCCTTGCCAGCCCAGCACGCCACCTGTCCAAGGCCGCGCACTCAGGCACACCGCAGAACACTGCCTGCCCCGGGCGAGCCACCCGGGCGCAGCAGCGTGATACCCCGCCGCTCTTCTCTCCGCATGTGCACGTGGAAACCACAACGGGAAGCAGAAGGCGCTGCTCCCGGAACCTTGAAAGCAATCCAACACTTCGGGTGCAGCGGAGCCGGTTCCCTAAAGCAACCTTACGTGGATACGGGTGCGTACACATGAATAATGTCTGCTCGATCGCATCAGCCGCGCTCTCCGAGCCTAGAGTGTTGCACCCCTCTCTGCATGAAGACTCGTGGGCTATTCCAGGCGCAGATCAACGAGAGAGAGAGAGAGAGAGCCATGGTCGGGTTGATCGGCAGGGCATTGCCCAAAGGTTGGGAGAGGATGCCAGATGAGCCGGTCGCGGAGGGGCCTCACTCTTGTCCCACCCCTGCAGAGAGTAGGTCACGTCCGAGTCGAGCCCACACAATTCGACAGCATGATGACCAGGAGTCAAATCTTTGCCCTCGACATAGAAGCCTCGGCCCTGCAGGTGACATGTGCAGGCTCGCCTGAGGCAGGGCCACACAAGATGGTCGCAGGGGTTCGCCTGCGCATGAGAGAGCTCACTGGCAGTGCAGCAGACATCGCCAGAGGTTCTTGCGCCCTCCCTCCTACAGTACCCCGTGCTCGTCTCATATTCCCACGCTTACGATCGGAAGGCTCTGTGCTGCTAGAGTTAGAGATAATTCAATATACAGAATTAATACGTTATGGTATTGCCCGGCATGCTGCGCTCCTGGCGTGTCGGGACACCCCTGTGAGAGGCCATCCCTGGCAGCTTTGATGCCAAGCGAGGGGCGCGGCACCGGTTTGCGATTTCGAAGTAAAGCTCATGATCGTCGGGCATGGGCGGGGGCCCAGGACGGATCGCTCCTGATCGTTGATGCCAGGCAGGAGGCGCGCCGTTCGCTCTCAGATCCTAGAAACCCTGCCCCGTCATCCTGCCAGGAGTGCACTGCCACCATCTTGCTGGAAAGTTCTGACATTTTGTCACGTGTGTCCACCGGCAGTTACAAAATTCTCAGCCTCACATTCAAAGGCCTGACAACGGTTTCTCTCTCTCCCCCCCCGCACCATTCATTATTGGGTGTGGAGGTTTTATATATGTTACGGCACAAGCGCATCGCGCGCATGCGCATGCCGATTTTAGCATGAGCGCGCCAAGCGCCTGGCACTGGCAACGGCTGCCGTCAGAGGGGCCGGCTATAACCCTTTGAGCTGGCCCTCTTTTCAGCATGCCGCATGCTGGAGGGCCCCGCACCCGCATATCGCACTGCGCAAAGGTCTCTGGAGGCTCCATCTGATCAGCGAGCCCACACTCTGCGCGGACCTCTCGCCCCCCCCAGCGCCCAGCTGAGCCTTACAGGCTGCCATAGGACGGCCACTACATCTTGGAGCTGGAAAGTACACCTTTAATTTGCCGCGCGACTATGCGCGCTGAGGATTGCGCCGATAACTTCGGCAACCGGCGCCGAAAACAACAAAGCTACAAAGGATGTCCTACGAAGCTGCACAATGGCTGCATGCCGGGGAGCGCCCGCCTCGGCACAAGCTTTGGGAGACCCATCTGGCTTCAGAAAGCGGGACGTCAGAACGAGGGTTCAGCTGTCATAGGTCAATCAGAGATTAGATGGCATGGCTCACATCGGAGGTCAGTTGTTACAGTTCATGTCAGAGATCATTACTGCCTCCTGCCTGTCTGCCCAGGTTCTTGGCTGCGCGCATCCAGGGTGCACTGCAGCGCCGACAAATTGCTCGCGCCTCCTTGTTCCATTCGGTGCCCACCAGCCATGGCATGTACGGGGAGGGTGAAAGTGCTAATGTCACTGGTGGCCGCAGGAGGACGGTGTCATTCATGGGGAGGGTGGGGGCCGGTGAGCCCGGTGGCGCCGAAATGGGAGACGTACGCTGCAGTGGGGCCTCGCAGGTGAAAGCTACGCCTGGCTGTCGCTGGGAGCATGCGGTGCAATGTATTTCAGGCTCAAGCAGACCCCCGGTATTGATTGAAAACCCACAGTTTGTTGTATTATATTCCGGTCGCATTTGAAGACAAGTGTTAGCGAGACTGGAATCCAGTCGTGAGCCGTCGCTCCACAAAAAGGTCGCCTCACCATCCGCCGTGCGGTTCACCTCCGTTAGGCCGATCCAGGTCATCCACGCATTATCCCTCCAACCTGCAGTCGCCTTTTCAGTGGTGAGCAGATGCGCCTCGAGCGCTAGATGCTCCTCGCGGGAGCGTATCGTCACCAGATTGGTGCCCAGCACAGTATTGCAGTATGTTTGCGCCTCGTGTGCATCCATGGGAGTTGAGTTTGAGGCTTCTAAGTTGGAGACACTAAGAGTGACGAATCGACGTCCTGCCCAGAAGCGCCCCCCTTACAGTGAGCATCCATCTGCCAGCTGTCTGTCAGTCCACGGGTCGCTTACTTTTAGATGAAATCGACGGTTCTCGATGGAGTAAAGACAAGGGCTCTTGGAAGCCGCCGAGCGACTGATTGGAGGAATGTGTTGCAGCAGGAAACAGAAGTGCCGGTCGGCGGCGCCACTCCGCATCACAGGGAGCTGCACCGTGCATGCCGCCATTCTTAGCACTGTGCATGCCGCTATTCTTAGCACCGCGTGTGGCGCTATTCTTAGCACCGTGCATGCCGCTATTCTTAGCACCGCGTGTGGCGCTATTCTTAGCACCGTGCATGCCGCCATTCTTAGCACCGTGTGTGGCGCTATTCCTAGCACCTTGTATGCCGCTATTCTAGCACCGTGTATGCCGCTATTCTTAGCACCGTATATGCCGCTATTCCTAGCACCGCATGTGCTGCCATTCTTAGCACCGTGTATGCTGCTATTTTTGCACCGTGTGTACTGTTTTTCTTAGCATCGGCTAGACATGGCTGCGGGCGTATGCAGGAGCGATGAGCAGCCTGGAAAGTCATATGTCCCCCTCCCCTTCCCCAAGAGGGCCATTCAGGGGCATCATCTACCGATTTCGATGGAGTCAGGGTCGTAGTCTGCGGTCAACGGACACATCCAGCGACTCTGCCCCGTCACAGTGTCTCTATAGCCTGCCTCTGCATCAGTGCGCCACACGCAGTCTTCGTGGACGTGGCCGTGCACCCGGAAGGGCACGGCGCACTCGCTCCCCTCCACGCTGTATCTCGAGGCGTCTCCTGTTGGATCCGGCGGCTGCGCCTTGACCTGAACCGCGAAGCACGCCGGGCAGGAGCCCTCCCTGGCAGCATCCGGCACGCAGCCAATCTCAGGTGCCGTACGTTCTATCGGCCAACCCCATCATGAACAGTCACCTATGTGTATGCTCGCAGGGCGGCTCAATGAAAGGCCGCTGCACAACCCCATCATGCACAGTCACCTATGTGTATGCTCGCAGGCCCGCTCAATGAAAGGCCGCTGCACAACCCCATCATGAACAGTCACCTATGTGTATGCTCGCAGGCCGCTCAAATAGAAAGGGCCGCTGCACAACCCCATCATGAACAGTCACCTATGTGTATGTCAAGAGTATCACTAATGAAAGGCCGCTGCACAAACCCCACTGGGCGTAACAGTCACCTATGTGTATGCTCGCAGGCCGGCTCAATGAAAGGCCGCTGTACAACGCATGAGCATGTGGAGTGGAGCCCCTCTTATCAGATACCACCCCCGTGCACACACCACAGCGTTACAGCGCCACAGATTGCCCTCGCGTTACGGCGCCACAGATTGCCTTCGAGTTACGGCGCCACAGATTGCCTCGAGCCATGGCGCCACAGATTGCTCTCGAGTTACGGGGCGCCACAGATTGGTCCCGAGTTACGGCGCCACAGATTGCCCTGCGTTACGGCGCCCACAGATTGCCCTCGAGCTACGGCTGCGCCACAGATTGCCTTCGAAAGCCACGGGCGCCACAGATTGCTCCCGAGCATGGGCGCCAGATTGGCCTCGAAAGTTACGGGGCGCTACAGATTGCCCCTTTGGCAAGGATACAGCGCCATAGATTGCCTCGAGTTGGCTGGGGCGCCAGATTGCCCTCGAGGTACGGCGCCACAGATTGCCCTCGAGTTACGGCGCCACAGATTGCCCTCGTGTGGTGTGAGGGAAGCGGAGGGGATCGTACGGTACGTGGATGAACAGCATGGCCTTCGCTTGATGACTGTCGCACGTGGCGTCAGAGTGTGCTCGCAACAAATTCGCTTCCCAGTGCTCGGCGGTGACATGGGTCTCCTCTGTAACCGCAGAGTGAATCAAGATCCCCCGGTTACAGCCCCGACAGACGGCCAGCTCCAAGGGAGAAGGGGGGGGGCGAAGCCGCAATATCACGGAGAAGGGG
>LGRX02006278.1:28095-44793 GCA_001247695.2 Cymbomonas tetramitiformis
ACCCAGGAGGACACGGCCCAGACTTCTCAGTAATTCTACAACACCCCCCCGTTACCACCCAGTACGCCACTGCGCTTTGTTCCTCACCAACCACTTCTCCCAAGCAGCCTCGCAGCACCTCGGAAAGGGTGGCAGCAAACTGCGCGTTCACTGGGCTGCAAAGGGCTAAGGCACCTTACAAGCCTCCACACTGTCCACCTTGCTGTCTCGAGTTGAATTGGACATCGGAAGGCAAATGTGGTGGAAGCTCAGAGTCTTCCACGCTGCGACACGGAGAGGCCCACACCGGGCTGATCACGGTCAGCGGCGAACTAAGGACTGCGCCCAGGGCGCCACCTGTCATGGGAATCGCCACATGGGAAGCGCCAACTGTCATGGGAAGTCTGGGCGAAACAGCTCACCAGGCCGCGGCACACGCGAGTGGCTAATAAGATCGTCCTGCTGCTCCAGCTGCTCCAGCTGTGTGCCTGGAGTCATCGGGTAGCCCTTCCCAGCCGCCTAAACACCCAGCGCAGTGAGGCGCAGGAGCACAGCTGCTGACAGCACCGCGCGGGCACGTTGACCAGCGCCGCAAGAACCCAGCTGTTGCTCCCTGCTCCGGGTGCACAAGGGTATTGAGTTCACTCTCCGGGGGGTATTCAGGATGTCGACGCCGCGTGAAATGAGGCGTAAGGGGAGCGAGCCTGAAGCATTGAAGTCGCCAGGATCCCTCAGGCTACCACCTTACAGCGCAGCATAACTGGGAGGGTCAGTAGCCTGCTTAGAGCACCTGCTGAGCACGCCTCGGTGCAATTCGTGGTCCGGTGAGTGCTATCACTAGGACAGAGCTCGCCCGCCTTTGGGCAAGGCATGCAGGCACGGTTGGCCAGAGGGGTCACGGGCTTCTGCATGCTGCAGTACATTCCCGCCGCGCATGGCGTCTCCGTGCTGCAGACTGACCTCGCCAAAGAGAACGCACAGCCCAGTCCACACCTCACTACACTGCTGACTGCAACATTGTCTCGCTGCCACCGCCTGCACAGGAATGTCACGGGGATGGAGCAGGGTTTCCTGCTACAGTGCGCCGCTCCCACTCTTGCCCTGCCTCCGGGCGTGTGCGCAGTGCGCAACAGAGAGATGTGTGGGCGAATATGCTGAGAGGAGACTCTCGCCCAACGAATCCTACACATCAAACAATCGAGGCCCTGGAGTATCTGTGCATCCTACGGCAGGCTTCTGAAGAGGTGCCATCGCTGCGATGCGCGTGCGATGTCGGGCGCATGCCATGACGCCATGCATACATGGCTCAGGGAGAAGATGGTGGCAACCTCAACCCTCAACCCGCAAATGATGTGGAGCGCGCAGCAGCGGGGAGGTGGGATGCAAGGCACACACTCGGTCGGCAAAAGTTGAGTCGTTCGATCATGCCGTCATATTTCGATGATTGATCTCTGAGCGACACCAATGCACCTCCAACCGGGGCGTCCAACAGGAGCTTCCATTCGGCATTGGGCAAGCTCAACATCTGCCCCAGCCACCCTATCACATCATGCCACGTGGCACCTGCTGAATGAAGATCCACAATCCGGCTTCCGCGAGGTCAGAGAGGCCAAGCGCCATCACTTCACCAAGCATGCTCTATGGCCTCCTGCCCCGAAGGCAATTGCTGAATAATGCTAGCTGACCACTCGGTGTTCTTGTCCGGCTGCATGGTCAGATGGCGAGAATTGGCTTGTACCATCACAAGAGCGGGCCCGTTCAAATCATAGGCCGGCATGCTATGACAAGAGCCTCAAAACACGAGTTACCCCGTCGGCAAAAGCTGTAACACGAGACCTGGCCTGTCGGCAAGAGCCTGAAGCCCTGTCGATGAAAGCTCGCCGTCGCTCCCCGAGTGCACCGCCTACAAGCACTTGTCCAAGTTGTGGTAAGGCGGTGGGGCGAGAGTGCACGCAGAAGTGCATCGCCTGAACCGCACGTTCCGCATGCAGCACAAGCAGTCGGCGCCACTCTGCACAGAGTGCAGCTGCACCAGACGTCCACACGCTTTACAAAAGGGTGCGCAAGTATTCCGCTTTCTTATCGAAGGCATGGCCGGAGGAGGCCAGACCAGAGGAGCTGCTCGCAGGCCTCCGCAGTGACCTCAGGAGTTGTAGCATCCACTCGGCCGCATGCCTTCGGGGAATCCTCAGAGCTCAGGCCTGAGAGCCGCACCTCGGAAACAACCTCCGCATTCCCGAGTTGCTGCCACGTGTCCCACCAACACAGCGCCACGTCTTCCATTTCGGGCGGCGTTTCACGCATGCCTGTAATGCTGTTCAGTGGGAAGTTGTGGAGTGCGATGGAATCCATGTCATATACACCCGTCTGCAGCCCTTTCTTCGACGTACACAGGTTCCACTGGGTCTCCTTTTTGAAGCGGGCGATGGTCTCATCATCGCCCAGCCCCCACAAGCTGCAACCTCCACAGCACACCTCATAGGTCACACGCCCCGCGGCCTTCGCCCTGCCCCTCACGGGGCCTGCAGCCTGCGCCCCGTATATACAGTTTTCTGATCCATATTTGGGCGACCACATGGCATGCCCGTTATATCATTATTAAAATATGATCCTGAATAACTGAGTACATGCACCTGCAGAAATCCATTCAGGAAAAACCCCACGTTTGCAGAACCCTGAATTCAACGGCCGTTACAGCTGTGTGCTACCAAGTGAAACATGTATGTAGTCAAACCCTGCCTGGTCCGCAAGCTGATGAGAGCGAATCGGTAAAGTTGCATCCTACTGTGAATTGTCGCGATTTATTGTGTGCTTGTGTGCGCTTTCGGGTGCAAATGGCAAACAGAAACCATTAACTCGGCTTGGATTAAGCCCAAGCCATCTCGCCATTCTATTTGATAGACCTCAAAACCTATGTCAGCGCGGTACCTCCATATGTAGCATATGGAAATACCACTTGGCAGGTGGCAGAATCCCGGATGATCAGCCCACATTTGCTCACAGTAAACCTGCGCGCAAGTTAGGCTGCTTAACTCGCATATGTAAGTAATGCATACTTGAAGTATGTAATAACTTATTCGGGGGCACATGGTTCCAACGAGACGCTTTTCTCATCCCGCATCGATGGATGCTGCTGTGAGATGTATCCTAAGCAGCGGTGTTGTCAGATGCACACATCCGCACCGCTTTGGTCCAAAACTTATCTAATGGCGAGGCAAAAGACGTAGTGCGCATGGTTTCAAACTGCCAAATGCAATGTATGTGAACAAATTGCTCTTTCATGTGACTGCATGTTCAATCATCAATCCAGCGCTTGGGAAAAGGAACACCAATCCTTTTGAAAATACCAACATTATCGATCTAAAGCTCTCCACTAGGCCAACATGAAATGCAGGGGATATCAACGGTCGATCTGTTGAATGGTGTACTCGCGAGTCAGGGTATCAGGATATGCCAGGTTGATGATGAAGATTCATTTACGATAACACAATCCAGACTCGCGAGTCACGACACGTTACGTTCGACATTAACGATTCGTTTTATACCTCGAGGTACGATCGACGATGAGACGTAGGCATGTTGGCATAGGCAGTCCAGAAGTTCAGACGATAGCATCGTGTCATCATACAGCACTACGATTGTGGATGAATCTACGTGTTCGCTAAGTGCGATTAGACCACTAATCACAATGGTCGCTTTGATTGACTATGTATGTAAGTAAGTAAGTAATTTGCCCAGGTTGTTCCTTATACAAGCAGGGGTTAATCGACGGTAGCTATGAAATAATTGTCACCTGCAAACGGATGAGATTGGCAGAAGGCCCATAGTATTCCTTAACCGATGGATGACATAAAAATGCATACGATCACCAAAAAGCCACGGAATTTGGCCACTTTCATCTGAGAAAGAAAATGGGGTACAACACTGCACATGCCCTTCGGCACCCTTCGCATCACACGCTGCATGCCCCGCAGCCTTTTCCTTGAAGCGCACTTACCCTTTGCCTCACACCTCGCATCCGCCGCAGCATTTGCCTCACACTCCGCATGCTTCATGGCTTTGCCCCCACACTTCATGTGCCTCGCAGCCTTCGCCTTTCACCTCAAGTGCCTCGCAGCCTCACACCTCCTATGCCCCACGGCCTTCGCATTACGACTCATATGCCCTTTTGCCTCACACGTCACATTCCCCGCATCCTTTGCCTCACACGTCACATTCCCCGCATCCTTTGCCTTGCACCTCACATGACTCTTGCCTCACACCTCGCATGCCTCGCGGCCGTTCTCCGCGGCACATGCTCCACATGCTTTGCCTCACACCTCATTTGCATGAGCACAGCTGGCAAGGAACGAAATGGATCTCGGGTGGAGAGGTACGAAGTGGTGATGTAACGGATGCGAAGGTGTGCCACAAGCCGCCAGTGGTTCCCTTCAACGCATAGGAACCGAGAGCCGTCCTGCGTTGGGAGTCCGCCCGAGGGAGAGGGAACTGCTAATCGCATGTTTCACCTTGCGATGACCATCAAGGTGACGGCGCTCGTGAACTGGTTGACGCCACAGTCCGCGGAGCAGCCAAAGGAGTCCGGGCGGGGCCCGAAGCTGGGGTACTCATAGGGCGGCTCGCACACCCCGTCGCCACAACTAGGATCCACCCAAACCTGATCTACCAGCGCCGCCTGCACGGGAAGCCGCCCCATCAACCCCAGCAAGACCATCTTCCAAGCTTATTTGGCGCTCAGCTCATGCGCCACGTGACAATTGGCCACGCTGCGAACTCATTGGGCCACAGATGCCTCCACCTGACAGATTGAGGACTCGCACGGGCACCAGCTCAGTCGGCTCAGGTGCAAGGTTCCAGGGTGAAAACTACATCTGAGGGCTCACCAGCCAGTCATAAATTTGGTCCTGCGTCGTGAAACTGTCGGCGTATTCTGTGCTTGAGGCCTTTGGCAGCACCTGTGGTGCACCCAAAGCATCCCACCTCCGGCCACTTACGAGAATCTCTCGCAAACATGAATGTGCTGTGAGGTTAGCGGCGCAAGCAAGCCTCAGTTTCTGTACTTTAGTTTAGGAAACACTTGTGAGAACATTCAATAGCGTCGGCTCGCACACCGATTTGTGTTGGCGTGAAACCCTAAACTGTGTCGGATTGAACCCTGATTTGTGTTGGCCTGTAACCCTTAACTGCATCGGCTTGAACCTTGATGTGTGTCAACTTGTAACCCTAAACAGAGTCGGCTTGAACTCAGAAGGGTGTTGACATGAAACCCTAAACTGTGTCAGCTTGAACCCTGCGTTGTGTTGGCTTGTCACCCTAAACTGCATCGGCTTGAACCCATAGGTGTGTTAACTTGCAACCCTAAACTGTGTCGGCTTAAAATATGGGGTGTGTTGTTTGGAAACCCTAAACAGAGTCGGCTTGAACTCAGCAGCGTGTTGACGTAAAACCCTAAACTGTATCAGCTTGAACACTGCGTTGTGTTGGCTAATAACCCTAAACTGCATCGGCTTGAACCCTGAGGTGTGTTAACTTGTAACCCTATATTGTGTCGGCTTGAAGCCTGAGGTGTGTTGGCTTTAAACCCAGACTGTGTTGGCTTGAATCCGGTCACATTCTGTCTTCTTCATAAACATTATGACACACCCAGTCACACTTCTTAACGTCATACACGTGGTGGCGCCACCAGTCAGACCCCGCACTTGTCAGAAACTTTGTAACGACACCAGTCTCACTCATCATGGTCATAAACGTTGGGATGCCAGCAAGGCTCTGCCATCACCGCTGTCCAGTAGGCGCACTTCCATAGTGCAGCCTCACCGATGACGCCCCTCATGGAAACTTGGACTTCATTGTATTTCCTCAGAAGGCACATCGGGTGAAGAGGAATTCCTTGGAGGGGAGTGCCGTGCACAAAGGTATGAAACGTTGCACGTGCACTTGCCGAGCCGGCACGCACCGTTTCACTGAGCGTGAAGGTGACGTCGTAAGCAAGAAAGGCTCTACGCTGCACCCGACACCGCACACCACGTCAGGGCCCAGGAGGCGGCCACATAGAGCGAGGCCCTGCGAGCAGACAACGTCCGGGAGTGCACAGCAAGAGCCCTGGATGCTCGGCGACGGTTGTAAGGGTATTGCACTGCAGACTGCGTCGTATATCCTTTGCGCACGCCGCTGGTTCTATGCGTGCTCTGTGCGTGAGTTGGGGAGGCGTCCAAGTTAATATAGGCCCGCAAGAAGGTCCTCTTTTCTCAAGTAGGGGGGGTGAGCAGTCCGAAGATGCAGGTTGCTGCGGAGTTGCCAGGGTCCGGGAGCCACAAGACACCAATCGCAAGTCGTAACAGGCAGATTCGTTTAGAATAGCAGCCCTTAGACAACTAGTTCCGGTTGCCTATTGGATACGGCTTGGCTGGGATTTGGGCGCTGTTACTCGCGGTATGTTTCCAGCAGACGTGTTGCCAAGGGCGAGGGGGAGCGGTAAGCCCTGGGGCCGGCTGGACCTGGTAAAATAAAATGGCGAAGTAGAAACAAATGAAGAGTATGAAGGAAAACATGTTTGCATAGTGTCCTGCAATGACATCCAAAGATCAGATACTCGGCTTCAGATCCTGCTGCACAGGATGTTTTCGATGTCGCTGCGTTCAGCACGGGATAAATGGGGCCTGAGTAAGGCATTTAAAATTGCTTGCCCTCCCCACCCTCGGGGAAATAGTTGGGGCCTCAGTCTCGTTTGCCCTGTTAAGCACCAGGGAAGCGGTCGACACGAAACGCAGGTGCCCCGTCCCTCCCTTCACCCATCCTGATAAATCGCGCAATCCCGATTTCAATTGGCGCATTCCCCACTTCTCCCTTCAATTTTTCCTTGTCTGTTTACCGTGCTTGCCCAACCCCCCTTCTAGAGGTAAAATTGGGCCCCAGTCTGAAAATCGTGATAACAGGCTTCCCTCAATCACTGAAATGGGGCCTGAGTCTGGTCACCACGCTTGTCCCCCGTTGAGCAAAATGATGCATCATAACTGTTGTTTTCATCGTTGATGATACGAGTGTATAGGGTGACACATGTAAAGGGTGAGTGTTGATGTAAGTGTATCGGGCGACACATATAGCCCAGGATGAGTATTGAGACGCAGAGTCGTAACTAAAACATGGCTTCGCCCAACCTTTGGTGCAACCAAATTTTATTTCGCACAACTAACCTTTGGAGTAACCAAATGCAACTTTGTAACAAAACGTGGAGCGCAAATTTGATTCTAGAACACTTCGCATATAATCTGTCAACTACAAGGAATAAATTCAGGTCGCTCTCCTTATGCTTCGAATCGGGCTACGCAGAGGCTCGCAATGCAAGCACGCTAATCGTCAAGCTCTGTTTGTGATTGCTCCACATACACTCAGTCGCATTACTTAAAGGCAGATGATGGGCGTACCTTTCCTGTCGATGATCTCAGCCAAACAATCTTCGACGTACTGTAATATCTCTAGACGTTTTCGTGCCTGGTGCACTCCTTGTAGAGCCTACACATATGCGCACTTGTTTTGTCGTTAAAACTTGTTGCGGCGACTGTGTAGCGAGGTGCATCCACGCTGGTCACAATTTTCACTTGAAAGCTCGCATCCCCAAAGAAATAGTCGATGAAATACTTCTAAGGATACTCCATGATACTATTCCAGCACGCTTTGGACAACCTCTTGGCAAACTTTGGGAAACAGCTAACCAATTCCAAAAGCATCGCCCCATTCGTGCATAGCACTGAAAGTCTTACCTCAACTTCTTCAGTGTCGAGCGCGCCATCTTGATTTTTATCGTACGTCAACATTTCCTCATAGACATCCTTAGTGATGGGGTCATATTCGCTGCGTTGCCGGAGTCTCTCCAATTCTGCGGTGCCCAACGCCTTATCTTTGTTGACATCAGTGATTTCAACCATAAGCTGCATCTTTTTAGATTGGCTTGAGAAAGGAATTGTCTCCATCGTTCCGCTGGCGGTTGTCTCTGCGCCAAGGCCACCTTCAGGGCAAAGGCGAGACACTAAATCTGTGTTTTGATCTGCGTCACCGCCGATTTGCTCTCTTTGACCAGGGCTTGTATCTGGCCATGGCTCGGGCTAGAATGAGTGAAGATCATGTTAGCTGGTGGGTAGATAGAAAACACAAACCGCCAAACATGTTTAACCTCTGCTCCTTATGATTTGGAACCGGACCAAATTACCTTACTTACTACCTCTGACCTTTATCGTCTTGGATGAAGTAAATACCTCTGACCTTTATTCCTAGGTCCTGTCGTGTGGACCTATTCCCTAGCGTAGGTCTACAGACCGAGTGGTCCTGTTCTTCGTTCGTAAACTGTCATTCATTCATACTGTCATTCATACTGTCAATCAGCAGCAGCAGCAGCAAAGCGCGAATCCCAACGGACGGGGAAACCGCACGCGATCACAGCCCTCCATTTTTTCCGTGAATTGACTCGTTTGCGCCACGACCGACACGCTTTGGCATTTTGATTTTAAATGGTCGTCGATTGGGACCCGCGCGCGATCGCAGCCCTTCATCGCCTGCAGCGCGCTGACCAAACTGCTTCCATGGCGCTTCATTCGCGTTCTGGCGCAGAAGCGAAGCGCGTCTTTCAGAAATGCGAGCATCGCGGTGCGCCACGTCGGAACAGAAATTGATCGCGCCGCGCCGTCCGTCGGATTTTTGTTTTCTCCGGTGGCAGCTCGCGCGGGACGCTGGCAGTGAATGAATGACGATGACGTGGCATGCGCTGCTCGAGGTGCTCGCCGCATCATATGTTAAAATCTACGATGGATACCATAGTTCGGCAGTTCTACTAATGAGAAGTTCATGGTTTAGTGGCTACTTTGAAACCGTGGTATCGCGAAACCATGGTTTACAAATCGTGGTTTCGCGAAACCACGCTTTTCGCGATATTCCCCCGAATATTCCGCCTGGTGGCGCCTGGGTGGCGGGGGATATGCTGATCGCGTGTCACGTTCCCCCAAACCATGGTTTCGCGAAACTACGGTTTGAAAAGCGTGGTTTCGCGAAACCACGCTTTGGAAACTGTGGTTTCGGGATACTACGGTTTGGAAACTGTGGTTTCGCGATACCATGTCATCACATCAACTGGGAGCTCCCAGTTCAACGGTGAGCCTGACTGGAAGAGTTTCAGAATTTTCGACATCTCGGGGCGTTCGAGTCGATCTTCAGATTTCGTAAATTCGATTTTCACATTATGCATCTGGATGACGATGGCTGACGTTCCCCCAAAGCGTGGTTTCGCGAAACCACGAAAAGCGTGGTTTCGTGGGACCACGGTTCAGAATTGTCTTACGTGATGGGACACGTCGGCAGACAGGCTGTCGCGGACGTGTACACAATATTCCTTTCCAAAACCATGGTTTTGGAGAAAACCATGAAAACCGAAACTGTGGTTTCGCGAAACCACGGTTTGGAGGCTACTTATTGGGTACACGATCAAAAAAATGCACAGAAGCGTGGGATCGAACGATCTGCCCATCGTGTCCGTGAACGCAGTGATGACAGTCGGACCAAAACCATGGTTTTCAAAGTAGCCACTAAACCATGAACTTCTCATAATATACATCGCGATCGTATTGGAAATTGGATTGATAGCTCGCAATTGAGCGAGCACATCAGACTAGCATATCAATTTGCATGGCGATTACCATCCGCCATACGTATGATGATGTTCTTACTTACTCCGCGCGTGTGAGGCTGTGTGATGCAGGTGTTTTACGACGGAGGACAATCGCAGGACGACAGCGAGGTGCGTGATGCGTCATCGTCGTGCTCCGCTTTACAATGTCGCAAACGATACGGTATGCATGGATGCGAGTCGACCCAGCATGTGTGCAGCACCCATCGATCCATGTGAGGGCGCGCGGCTCGTCTCAATTCCGCGGTATGTTGCATGAAGAACTGCATCGAGGGACGCGACGACAAATGTAGATGGACGTGCGCCATGCGCAGATGGTGCAATATCAGATGGAGCGCTGGCGCTGCGACACCGTCCGCGTCGAATGATGTGCGCGCGTGTGAGACTGATGCAGGTCTTTTGCAACGGAGGACAATCGCAGGACGAAAGCGAGGTGCGTGATGCGTTATCGTCGTGCTCCGCTTTACAATGTCGCAAACGATACTGCATGCATGGATGCGAGTCGACCCAGCATATGTGCAGCACCCATCGATCCATGTGAGGGCGCGCGGCTCGTCTCAATTCCGCGGTATGTTGCATGAAGAATTGCATCGAGGGACGCGACGACAAATGTAGATGGACGTGCGCCATGCGCAGATGGTGCAATATCAGATGGAGCGCTGGCGCTGCGACACCGTCCGCGTCGAATGATGTGCGCGCGTGTGAGACTGATGCAGGCCTTTTGCAACGGAGGACAATCGCAGGACGAAAGCGAGGTGCGTGATGCGGTATCGTCGTTATCGGCATGCTTGGGGTATTGTGCTGCGAGAATGAACCGCAATCTCATTCAGATTTCACTCCGATGCTTATAATTATGTTGGATACCTACGTGCATGCATTGCGAACATCCACCATTCACACAAGATGTATACCGCATTATAGCCGAGCGCATATGTCTATAGATTGTCTTATATCGAAGTATGATTGTGTCGTCATTAATATACGACATTATATATTGTATTGATGACGCATGCATGCATGCATGCATCGATCGTGAGGATGCTGTTCTTGCTGGATTTGGCACGCCGACAGTGTCATCATCATCTGTGTCATCACCGATACGGTTCGACTACTATGACTTCTTCACTGTCATCAGCGCCATCTCCGATATCGACTTCGGTAGTCAGACAGTTCATAGCATCTGTCATTTCACATCTGACACCTTAGGGGCTGTCATCACATTCTTTCGGCGGAAGCTATAACACTTCGTATTATCTTGTGTATAGCTTCACAGTTTCACGGTTGACATATGTGAGTGTTGCACTTGACTTGTAGTGCTTGACTGCGTGTTTGTTCACACAGGTTTGCGCCCACCACCGGCCTAAGGTGGTTTGTTAGAACCGCCAATTATGGCTGGCTAAAGCTCTTATAGGGGCTTGGGGCTGAGATCCGGGCATGAGGTTCTAAACGCACTAGTCACGGAAGGGGTAGAGTGAGAGAGAGGATGAATTTCCGTTCGTGAGCACAATTGCCTAGGGCTCAGGCGGACCGGTCTAGCTAGCCGCAGCCTCCGAAGCAGTACGCGCGTCATCACCAAGCCTCACGACACGATCGCCACCCTCTCTTACCCTACCCTCTCCGCGGCTGTAAAATTTGAACCTTTGAACCCGCATTTTGAGCCCCTGCCCTTATTTTTTATAGATTGTTCAAGTGTAAATTTGTTTTCTCTTGCTGAGATCTTTTTAGTACAATTTTTAGATCCTTGATCACCGAACATTTTGATTTATTGGATTTTCTAGACTAACGTTCGATCACCGCGACTGTAAATTTCACCATGGCCTCTACACCGTACCAGTTGATGGCACCAGCGAGGTTAAGAGCACATCCGGCTGGTGCCTCAAAGAGGCAATTACAATTCGACCAACTGGTGGCCACACCAGTGGCTGCGCTTTCACAACAATCAGCGGCTGAAAAGAAGTTTGATTCCGATTCCGCAGCTTTTCTGGATGACCACCAGAAGATTGAAGCACTTGTGAGGGGAATTAAATCGAAGCTGTGTGGCAAGGGGGATGCCATTGACGAGTGGAGGTTTTGTGGTGACGAGTCGAATGCTCGTTCACTACTTGACTCCCTCGTTGAGGAGCTAACCTCTCGTCTCACGCGGTTTAACCCCCTCTTCGCACATGCTTTCCGGCTGTCCGACGCGACCGCCACAGTGATGCCAACTCCAAACAAACTCCTAAAGGAGTTATTGGAGTATCTCTGTGGCGGGCCAGCGCTCGCTTCAGTGCGGGAAGCTCACCGTTACTTCCCTGACGACGGCAAAGTAATTCTTACCGCCTTAGTCAGGGACGTAATGCCCGACCTTGAAGACTTTGACAAGACGGACTTCATTTTCACACCCACAGTAGAGGTCCCGGCAGGTGTAAACCCCAAGCAGTTCATCAAAGCGTTCACTGACGCAGTCAGTAACGCTTCGACTGACTTGGGGCAACACTCTAGCCTCGACATCTCGAGGGAAGATGCGGTCCGTCTGTTTCTTCGTCGCACTTGTCCCGTCACCTACAAACAGGTGCACGAGGACTATGCGATTGAGAAGGTCAAAACACAAGCTGAGCTGACCCTGGTGAGCTGTGGACTCGCGATTCAGCGAGTCTACAACACACTAGGGAAGACGAAGCAACTGACTAGCGCTTTCTATAATGATGCAGGACACCGCCACGGTGAACGTGGCGGTCTGGATTCCAGGGGAGCCCCTGACCTGCGCCCTCCCCGCCCGCGAGATGTATACTATCCTGCTCGGTCTTCCCACCCCTTTAAGGGGAAGGGGAAGAGTTTCCGATTCGCTGCCTCCCCCTTGCCGAAGGGGGGGAATTGGCCACAGGGAATCAGCAGGAAAGGCAAAGGCAAAGGCAAAGGCAAAGGCAAGAAGGGCAAGGGAAAATCGCAGAAGACCCGAGTCACCTTCCACCCGGGTTCCAAGCAGTTCATGGGCAACTGTTGGTCCTGTGGTGGGAGGCACCGCCAGGCAGACTGTACACACATGCAGCACCTGGCGGCACACTCCATGCGGCTTGACCCCGAGGCTCTAGCCGAAGGGGCCTTCACGGATGTTCTGACAGCTCGCTTTCAGGCAGCTTATGAGCATTCGGAGGGGGCCTTTCAGGCAGTCTGTTGGGAGCACGGCACACCAGACATTTGTGACTCTTCGGAGTCGGTGTGCACGTACCCTGACGACGGATCCCTGTCCTTTGCCGCCTACCTCACCCAGGGGGATGAGGACTCTCATGCACCCGCTTGGGCACCACAGGAGTGGACTGACTCTGAGTGGGATGCTTGGGAGACTGACTCCTACACTCAGGAACAACATGAGGAGTGGGATCGGCTTCAGAGAAAAGCTTCCGCAAAATTCCAGGCCTTTTGCTTTGCAGGGGAGGAAGAAGACTACAATGAGCAAGATCTTCAGGAGCCGTACTCTTCCCTTTCTCTAGGGAGAGTTCATTTTTACGGCTTCGGGTTGGGTGGTGTCGATCGTGACACCACGCACACCCCACCGGTCGTTGCCCGCATGGACTCTGCACCTGCCGTGGCACCGCTTGATTCTTCGTCGTTATACCGTGCGGACCCGAGCATCGCATGCTCACCGTGTGACCCACAGCCTGCGTCTATCCGATCACATCTCGACGCAGGTGTGATGTTATACGGGGCCGCTCAGACATTGGATCATGCCGCGGCTGTATCGGGTGACACACCGGACGATGCCGAGCATGGAGACACCTGTTTGCACCCCGTGTCAGCGCTCTTCGCACACGAGGCACCCCTGGAGCCTAGCTCCGGGTTGTTCGCTGACATGGTGTTGGCAGGTGACCTTCGGTTTCAGTCAATGACCGAACAACATCACAGTGAGACCCGGGAGGAAGGGGGGGCTTGGGGGCCGAGGTCTTGGAGTTCACAGCTGGAGTCTGTAACTGGACCGGAGCCCGGCCCTCCCGTGGAGCTGCGACTGTCCCTTCCCTCACGGGTTTCAAAGGTGGCTACTCCTCCCGGCCTCACCGACAGGGAGCAGGACCACTGGGACAGGCTGTGGTGTGAGGATCACACCCAGCCCACCCAGTGGCACGACACCCTGCCGGCTTCGGCCGCAACGACACCGAGGGTTCCACGAGTACCGCCTCCGGTGATGCCCTTCCCTCCCAGCCCTGGCCCGTGCTTTGTCACTGCAGGAGCGGGACTATATGCCACGGCCACGGACCCCCCTGCCAGCGGGCACGGGGTGCCTGCGGGGTCCGTGGTCGAGGCCTCGGACGAGACCGACGGCCCTGAGCCCCGTGGCTCAGGGGAAGGACAGCACTATGACCCTCCACCCTCCGTCACTGGACCTACCCTGCGTAGGGGTGTAGGTAGGGGTGGTGTGCCATTCTACAGACATGCTCTCGTCTCCACGCTTGTTGTCCTCGGCTTCCTGGGCTGTGCCATGGCAGATGTAGACTTGCTTCAGGGACAGGAGGATGCCTCGGACAGATTGAGACTGCTGTCACCTGGGGGCCCACGGGGAGGGGCCCAGGGGACGGGGACGGGGATACTGTATGACCGGGGCTCTGATGGTGGCACTTGGGCTGGTAACAATGGGAACAGTGGTTCTTGTGATTGGGAATGGTCAGATTCTGGGACTGGACACTCCTCCTCTGGATCTGGCACAGGAGACCCTCACAGTGACCACGGCCAGTTCACCAGCTCGGGTATGCCGCCCGATGCCGCCTCACAAATACAACTGTTCCGGTCAACTATAACAGCAGACAGTGAGGACCGCCGCAGGCGGTCCCGACACCTCACGGCTCTAGCCTTGGCAACCTTTCTGGCTATTATCATTCAGTGCCTATTCCTATTCTTCATGGACTTCCAGTCAATATCAGGCGACAGTACAGTGGACAGAGGTGTCGGTGGTGTTGGCCCCGTGGCTTGGCAGCAGACTGGCAGTGTCCTCGAGACCACCTCACACCTGGCACACCTCATGATCACTGTCGGTGGTGCCGTGGTGCACATGTCTTGGTGGCTCGGCTTCACTTGGACGGCACACGGCACACCACCACCTGGGCTGGTATTCACCTGTAGCCCTGTTGTCTCGGCCTATACACTATCACGGGACGGCGATGGCATTGTGGTAGACTCTGGTGCCACTGGGAATATCACAGGCACCAGGTCCAGGATCTCGGATCTAGACACCTCCGCCACTATTGGCTTCTCTACGGTGATGACAGGTCCCGTATCCCGAACTGACGGGACCTGTACACTACACCTCTATGGCCGTGAGATACTGTCGGGGGAGATAGACGAGTACACTATACCTGGCTGCCACTTCAAGGAAGGCGCCAGGACACTCCTATCTACCCGGGTTATGCTCCGGCATGGCTTCAGCTCCCCAGACTTCATTACCATGACCTATACCCACCTGGACTCAGGCAGAACATATCGTATCACAGACAATCAGGTGGATTACCTCTGGGATGAGCTGCAGCGCCCGCACTCTCACCACTTCGGCTCAGCAGCTGTCAGGACCCGCACAGGTGACTCATCAGACTGGCAGTGGAGTAATAGCGAGTACACTAAATGGGCTACTACTCACGGCTCTCCTACAGCTACAGCTAAACTTGGTACTCCGGCTTTTGATGTATCTATGTATGGGGACTCTCTGCCTGTTGGAGAGGGTAACAATCATCCGGCTCTTGAGCACTGGTCTATTTCAGATGATTGTCACACCAAACAGTGGACGGGTCAGTTCTTCTATGGCAACATTCCCTTCAGTATCAGTATGATTGACAGAATGCTGACTAAGGGCAACCATGACTTTCTCCTTGACCCGCATAATACCACCTACTTCTGGATTGTCCCGTATATGCCACAACACCAGATATGGCACAAGACTTGTACTATGGAGGTACTACACATCTATCCTAAAGGCAGTAAGAGGATATTCAGCTTCTCTCGGAAGCACACATATGCTTCCAGTCACCCGCTGACACCGGCTGGCTCAGATGGCGGACCTGACAGAGTATTCATTGATGGCACTCCCTTTGAGATCTGTATCCTGTTCAGGAACAGAAACACACCTGTTCGGGTCAGTCCCTTTGTGGAGTTCCATGCAGTCATGGGTCACGGCTCTACAGCCAGTCTGCTTAAGCTCTACGACCTGCCTGGCGTCCAGCTCGGTCGGCCTCTGCTGTCTAGGCGAGCTATAGCAGCTATGCCGACCTGCTCTCAGTTCTGTGCAGTATGCTGTACCAGTAAGCTGAAGCAGAAGCCCTGTGGACACCATGACCAGCTGAGATCAGTGGCCATACAGCCCGGCCAGAAGTGGGCTGCTGACTTGACAGGACCTATTACCCCAGCTGGCTACAATGGCCACCTGTACCGATGCCAGTTCATTGACTATGTCAGCAGATTCATATTTGTGTACACCTTCGTCCAGAAATCAGAATACTACACCTGTCTGGTTCACTTCTACGGCAGCTTACATGCTATGGGATATGCACCACAGTCCATAACACTCCGTACAGACTGTGCTCCAGAGATGGGTGACCCCCAGTGTGTGGCTTTCTATCAAAAACACCGTATATTACACCAGAAGTCATCTCCTACAGTACATACAGACAACCCTCATGCAGAAAATGCCATTGGCAAGATATCAGACATGGCTAAGGCATTACTTCTGGCGGCTGGCATGCCCGAGGACTACTGGCCTCTGGCTGCCACCCATGCTGGCTTCATATGGAATATCTCTACTCACAAGAACATCTCTACAACACCATTTCATCAGATCAGAGGCTATCACTATGGCTATGCAAAACTGAAGGCCTTCGGCCAGAATTGCTATGTCATTATGTCTCAGCAGCAGAGGAACTCCAGACAGCCTGGCATGTCTAGGAAGTCCCAGCGGGCGGCCTGGTCGGGCCGTCTTGTCGGTGTATCAGTCAGCTCCCTGGCATATAAGATCCTAGATACTGAGACTAATATGATACACTATGTTGGTAAGCCTCACTGGATTCATAATCATCAGGACATGGGAGAGA
>LGRX02006279.1:0-37869 GCA_001247695.2 Cymbomonas tetramitiformis
CTCAGGTGGCCCAGTGAGGCTTAGGGGTCTCGTTCTTCACTAGAGAGTTCCAGAAAATCCGGATGAGTGTGCGAACGTGTGTGCTGAGTCCTTTGATTCCCGGTGTGGGTACAAAGTGCAACCGACATTC
Organism: Cymbomonas tetramitiformis; assembly: GCA_001247695.2. Lineage (NCBI taxonomy): Eukaryota > Viridiplantae > Chlorophyta > Pyramimonadophyceae > Pyramimonadales > Pyramimonadaceae > Cymbomonas > Cymbomonas tetramitiformis. The sequence continues at coordinate 131 of LGRX02006279.1, forward strand.
TGTGGCTATATGGTTCCAAAGAAATCGGTCCAAGGAAAAGCAACGCGCGGGCAGTGTCACACGCAAACACACATACTTTAGTGCGGGATGCTCTATGTGTGGTATGAGAGCCGTCACCAAAGGAAGTCCAAACCCATTATTTCACACACACCCACACATGCCAAGAAACCTGCTCAAGGATAAGCCCGTATGCCCTACCCTTAGTTTGTCCCACAGGGTTTCATATGTGACATACCAGAGACATTCCTCGTGCAGTTACCCCATGTCATTCACTGTCTGGGCAAGCCGCGTGCCTACCTTTGGGTATGTCCGGTAGTTTTTTATGCATAATTCTACCTTTGGCTTACTGACTTCAAAGGTGAACTGCAGGTTTTTATTCTATGTGCATCAGCTTCCTCGGCTTGTTTCAGCTTTTCTTGGTAATCAGTACGAAAACAGACGCCTGGGGGGAAACCGGAGGTTGGCGCCGTGGCCTCCTTATATTCGCCTTGGGACTTTATCTTATCTCACCGACTGTCGGCTCGAGGTGCGGCTTCTGTACACAACGTCGACGGTGTAAGATGCGAGAAGACTTGTCCTTGGGCACCTTCGTGTAGCTGAATATCAATTTGATCTCGTTGGCGTGTGCCCGCACGCCTTGCTGTTGGGGCAGTCCTAAATGAATCCCGCTTGTAAATGCAGAGGGGCGTGGTTTACGCAGGAAGCAGTGCGGCCGCCAGCAGGAACTTTTGCCCTGCTCTAGGAAGTCCTTGCTCTGTGCATGAGTCGGGCGCCCAAGTAACACTCACAATATAAGTCACACTTTTGTCTGTATGAACTCTCTTCACCTGCGATGGGTTTTGCTGCTCGTGGTTTTCTCGTTGCAGGGCGAGGTGCGGAGGCAAAGTGACAACCGCGATGCTTAGTGTTACATTAGTTACCATAAGCTTGCACAAATTCTGGGGACTTGACAGCTTCGACGATTTCCTCGTTTACAATCCTGTGGGCCTATTGTTGGCTGCCCTTGCCGTCCCGATCTCGATGACCCTGATCCCCTTCGGAAGCTATCACATCTTCCTGGTGTGCACTGGGCAGACAACTAAGGATCGCATCAAAGTGGCGAAGTCCGGCGTTGAACCCTTAGGGCACCGCCCGTTCTGTGGTGGAATCTGTCTTCCTTGGAAGGTGCAAACCTCTGAGCTCCGGCAGACCAGCACGGCGAAACAATTGCCCTCCACGTGCAGTTAGTTAGAAACTTACGCTTTGCGCGTAGTGCACCCTGAATGCTGATATATTGCGCACTGCTTGAATGCCACATTGTTTTCATGTCAAATTTGATTTCGCTTGAAGCACGCTTTCAAAGCAAAGTTTCAAGCGTAGCCAGACACCCAGCCAGAAACTGGGATCGAGTTGCTTCACTCATCCGTCGATTTCGGTGCCTCACAGTCTGCGTTTTGAAGTTATGCAAAACCTAAGGATTTTCTTGATAGATGTGTGATTGAGTTCGCTGACCGAAAACTTTGGAGATGTGCAGGGAAATGCTGACACTGAAGTGAAGACTGAGTGCCGCTGTAGACACTGCTTGAATCGGTGTTGCGAGCCTGTCCGTGAGCCACTCATATATGTAAGGGTTGAGCTTTCGGAGGACGAGCCACCAGCAGTGTCATAGCGGTAATTGTCAGCATACACATATACACTTGCATGCAAGGAGAAATCGAAGAGAAAGAAAATCGTTTGTGTCTCTGGGAGTTGCCCAGTTGAAAATTGAATTGATCTTATTTTTGAGGTGGCGGAATAGCCATATTAGTTGTTTTTCGGCATACTAAAACGAATCTTATTAGTGTGAACACACCATTATCTGCAGTAAAGTCTGACACTCCACCCTGAACAATCAAAAAAGTAACGAAGCACCAAAAACATTGTAACTCAAATAACACAACACACCTGAGGATGGGGGGAGGGAATAAACCCTTTCTCAAACAGATCAAAACTTGTGAGGCCGAACTCGCAATGGGTTCGAAATCCTATTCCCTCCGCTACGGCCTATCACATCACCTAAGTTATGTGACACGGCACCTCTCGTTCCACTCGCTGCACTGTGACACATAATATCACGTTATGTGACACGCCTGCACTATGGGACCCCCCTATCTACCCTAGCTAAACCATTAATCACATTTGAAATCAGCAAGAGCTAATCTGAGACAAAACAAAGATCAGAACGAGTCCGATCACCACGTACCAAAAAGCATTTCGAAACGTTCATTGAACATACACTTATAGCAACTCTGAATCCATCATTACACAAGCCGGGCTTACTTGCTCCTTCTCGATCGAGCCTTAAGGCCATCCTCTTATGCTTGTAAAGCACAACGACTAAATGATATACCACTGCTTATCTTTTCAAGTTAGCATTAAGCTTAAGTACTCCAAAGGGCATTAAGCCTCTTCTACTCAAGTGGCAATAAGCCTATCTCTAGAAGCAACATTCATTCTTCCGATTTTCCGAACTCGATCAAGCTCAATAAAAGCCTTTTCCTTTTACCACATATAGGCAAGTTGGAGCAATATGATACGGTGAGCCGTAGTTAAAACAAATCTTGCCTTGCATATGATTCTCACCAGGCGCAGAGTTGTTGCGCCCTCCATAAGGCTGCACTACTTTCGCGTGCCTCTCTGCCACAACCTTCTTGCTCTTTTTTAGCCTCTTCTCCTAATCTTCCGTGACTACTACTGACTCTCCTGCAAATTCTACTGCAACAGGCCAACCGTAAGTAAACGCGATGTCTACTAAGTGTGCCTGTTCTGCCGCCCAAGTCATACCTCCTTCGAGGGTTGTTGTTGCCTGATTTAATTTTGTGATTTCAGCATCTGCAACTTTCTCCACGAACTGTGGGTCCTCGATCACTTCTTTAAGCGAGATACTCGCCTCGAAGAAAACTGAGTATGCCTTATCTACATTCTCGAACGGCCGCTTACACGACAGATTTTCTGCTTTCGCACCACCCGCTTACGAGTGAACGAAACCGCCGGAGGTCCACGACACTGGACGCTGCAAGATGCGCTTCTGAGGCTTTTGAGCCACTGCCTATAACACTGCCTCGAACTTTCCGTCATTTGCTTTCGCCCTACTTCTCTGCTCCTCTAGTAGAGCCTTAAAGAAATATTGCACTTGCTTATCGCGCTCGGACAAAACAGGGATCACTTCATTTAACTTGAGTGTGTAAGCCGCATACTCATCGGACGCTTTCACCACATTAATCTTGTCTGCCAATTCTGTGTCCGAAAAATGGTCCATAGCTGAAAACTCAATGAATACCGCAAAATACTCGAACTGCAACAATAAGCTGTAAAATAAATAAACCCTTTCTCAAACAGATCAAAACTTGTGAGGCCGAACTCACAATGGGTTCGAAACCCTATTCCCTCCGCTACGGCCTGTCACATAGCCTAAGTTATGTGACACATCACCTCTCGTTCCACTCGCTGCACTGTGACACATAACATCACGTTTTATGATTATGTATCTTGCTTGTTTGTGATTTCCATGCTTCGTAGTTTTACGGGTTTCATGGTTTCGTAGTTTCATAATTTCATAGTTTCGCAGGTTTATTAAATTTGCATAAACCCACCTGGCATTGGTACTGCATCAATTTAATGAACATGGGGGCATTCCATTGTTTACTAATGATTAAAAAAACAAGGGGTACGTCTAGATTGGGTGTAGACATTTCATTATAATCCAGATTGGGTGTCGGCACTTCATTTTAATCTAGATTGGGTGTAGGCACTTCATTTTAATTTAGATTGGGTCATCCCATATATAGAACATATATATAATACTGCGTAATTAGCACATCAATGGCCGAAGTTTATTTTGCAAACGGTTTCCATAAAATAATTCTATAACATGATCGGTATAACTGTACCTGTACCATTCAGTAAAAACGCATGCATGTTCAGGTGCAAGCCTAAGGCATACAACATTGTTTGCAATACTTGCTGCAATACTTGGCACCACGACTAGTTCGTACAGTTTAGTGCCATTCCCGTATGTCATCTTCGGTGGTCAGCCTGTGTCACTCATCTCGGGTATATATTGTTTGTATATCCGAGTTTAGTGATCCGTTGTTTCACCGCCAGCAGTGGGTCCCCACTGCCTGAGCTGATGTTTCTAGCAGATTATGGTCCCTCTCACGTTTGCGTGAACTGAATTTTAGCGTAGTATTTCATTTTTTTTTTCCGCCCTACCTTTTGGTTGAGTGTCTACACGCGTTGTGGGGCGCTCTGATCGGATCCTACGCTTTTACTGGAAACGCTACTTTCGGCTTTGGGAAATTAGACGAGGTGGACTCCTACAATTTTCGTTACGTTATTTCATTACTAGATCTCATTTTCTTTGATGGATTCGCATCAGATTTCTTCGAGTGAGGAGCTTTCAGCTCTTTTGGTGACTATTGATGCTAGTTTAGAGCGTGTCTCACCTCTCAAGCGCTCCCAACTGTTGTAGTTATGTGCCTCTATGGCGCAAACTCTTTCGCATTTTCGGAGTTCGGAATTTTCGGCAGTTTCATCGGAAGGTTCTTCGCCTTTTTCTTTGCAGATTATTGTTTCAGAGACTGGCACACAGGTTGGTGGTGCCCAGGACGATCTATCTGGAACCGTGGTTTCCGGGAAATTTGGTGCTACTTTTTCCGAGAAGGGAGTTGGCGATGGGGCGGCAATCTTGAGCGTTCGTTCAGTGCGTGCGTTCAACTGAACTCGCTTCGCAAGTTACCACCACTCGACGCTTGCCTAGTGCCACTAGGGCAAGAGACATGATTCGACAGGCCCCTCCTGTTCAAACCGAAGTTCATTACATTCATGCGCCCCCTTCGACGCCTTCCTATATGGGCTCTGGGCAGCGCGAATTTGAGGAGTCGGAAAGTAGTGAAGAAGAGGACGAATCGGAGTACCCTATTGGGTATTTCGATGAGTCTGATGACAGTTGCGAGGAAGTAGAAGTGGAGTATGATGGCCACTTGGCCGCTCCGCATTTTTCGAACGAACGACTGGAACAGGAATTCGAGTTGGGCACAGGTTCCCAACCTGATTCTTATGGCGGAGTTTTGGAGCCCCCACTTGGGGAGGAATTTTTACCGCAGAGCGAGTTTAATGTTGGCACAGTTTCTTTTGGAGATGAGCCTGCAATGAACGACGAGAATGAGTACACCACAGAGGAGTGGGCTGCCTGGGAGGCAGGGGCCTACGATTCCGATGGAACTGGTGGTGCAGATTTTTATGATGAAGATTCTTACTATGGGGAAGATGTTGGTTACGATTATGGTGGTGGCTACTATTGAATTCTTTAAACAGGCAGGCGGTGTTCCTATCTCTTTTCTCCACCACTTGCTGTAGTTTTGGACAGAAGGATGTCGTTATATTTCTCACCACTAGCGGGCAGCTTTATAGAATTAAGACGGACAACCGACCTATCAGTTCGCACAGAGATTATTAAGCTAAACCGACAGGCAGGCTTATTTTTTACATTCTTCCACCACATGCAGACACTGGGGCGAGATTTGTCAGAGCACCCACCACTAGCTGGCAGAGCATTCATTTTAGCAGACCGGAATTGGTCCTAGCAATTTCCTAGGCTTAGCAAGTATTTATCATGCTAGCCTGACTTTCATCATGCCACCTGCGACTTTGCTAGCTGACTAGAGTTAACATCACTTTACATTTTCTGTAAACTCTAGTAGCTAGGGTGGTGAGTGTCACTAGCTGGCCCACCTCAGATGAGGTGGTGTGCTGGAATTGGCACTACGACTAGTTCCTACAGTCTAGCAAGGCATGGAATCGATTGTTTGATATTCTGATACCATCGATATATCAGAATATCAGAATCAATTGATGCCTATTTGATACACAATCAAAATATTACAATCAATTGATACCCACCTCCGAGAATTACAATCGATTGATGCCTAATCCGAATTATCACCATCGATCGATTCTCGATTTGCATTATTAGTGAAAAGGGTGATCGAAGCATATATATAAGTGACGGATAAATATATATATGCAAACAGGCACAGAAAAGCACAGTGCAGCAGTGCTCAAGACGGTGATAGCATAAACTGGAAAGATAGTCTTACTGGGAGGCTATCTAGGAAGGTAGCTAGGTCACGGTCACTGCCGATGACACTGTCACAGGTGACACACACAGCGAGGGGTGAAGCTAGGAGAAGGCAGGCCCCCATACAATGGGGGGGGATTGTCTTCCCCGTGACACCACCTCACCCCGAAGGTGTGAGTGGCAATGTCAGAGTCAGCAAACCCTAAGTCCTAAACCCGATGTCACTTAATGTAAGAGTCCAACGGACCACTAGAGCACAGCTAGCAGCTAGCAAGCAAGCGGCGGTCAACTCTAAAGTGAGCACGGTGTAAGTTCAGGCACGGTCTGCTGTCGGTTGATCGGTTGAGGAGCTCCCGACGATCGGCGGGATCCACGGCTTCGAACGGAAAGCCGGCCACTCTTCATCTTCAGGGTCGGCGAAGCCCAGCATGGCGATGGACTCCATCTCAAAGGAGAAGTCCTCGTCCGACGGGTGCTGCGCCATGCCGGCCGGATGCGGGTCCTCGGCCGGCGCGGTACCACCATGGGGTTCCGCCAAAGGCGGGTGATCGAGGTGCGGAGGTGGGTCGGGCAGAGGAGCGACGAACGTCATGGCAGACGCATCCAACGGCGGAGCAGGCTGCTCCTCCGACACCACCAGAGCGTGGGCTGCGGCACCGTCCGCCTGGTGAAGGGCAGCAAGGGCGGCAGCAAATGCCTGCGGAGACGGACGAGTGCCCGCTGGAAGCGCCGAGTCAGGGGTGCGGCCGGGATTGAAGGCCTCCCTGCACGTGAAAGGGCAATTGCCCTTCGTCTCGGGGTGGCCGTCTGTCAGCCCCCAGAGACGGAAGCAGAGGATGCATGGAAAGCCGACCCCTTTCCAGCGCTTCACGAGAGCGGTGGGCGGCTCCGCCCGCCACTCACCAACGGGCTTGACGGAATAGGCGGGGGTACGATCGAAGGTCACGGCGTTGAAGGCGGGCTTCTTCACCCGGTACCCACCACCACCACCACCACCACCGGGCGGCGCAACAGGGTCCGTGTCGGTGGCAAGGGTGGCGAATGCGTGCTCCTCCCTCCACACCGTGCGCAATCGGAGGCACAATGTGGAAAAGGAGAAAGGCGTACCACCACGGAGTTCGCGGATGACGTTGATGTACAACGGGGTGACGAAGGGGGAGTGTTTGGCGGAGGTGGCCAAGATGTGCCAGAGGTCCTTGACACGCTTGGCCTCGTTGTAGTCGGGGTTAATGCGGGCGTGCTTGTCGCCCAAGGTGCGGATGGCGGTGAGCTGAGGGGCGGGGTCGTCGTTCTCATCAATGACGGTTGAACGCATTTTGACCCAAAAACGGTCGGTGTCGGAGTCGGGGACGCCCTCGACCTCGTACCGAAGGCGCTGAAGGATGTAGCGCCCGTCCCCAGGGTGGGAACGAGCCGCCTCGGAGTACAGTGCCAAGGCAGTACCCCGAAGCACGATGGGGAGGATGGTGAAGATGATCTCGTTGAGGACGACGTGGTAGAAGTCATAGTCGTGCTCGAGGTCGAGGAGCTTGGAGAATTCCGGGAAGGACACCGGAAAAAGCACATGACGGAGTGCAGCAAGGAGGGCGGCGAAGTCAGCGTCGGCAGCATCGTTGTCGAAGGTGAAGCCATTTTTAGGGTTGAACCCTCCAGGGCGCAAAACGGTGATGATGTCGGTGGAGTACGTGAAGGCGTAAGACAACTGCTCCAAGTACTCCTCCTCCCGCCCCTCCTCCACAGGAGTGGAGGAGAGGACTGACGGGTCGTTGAAGAACATGATTGGGGTCGGCGATAGCCGCAGCGATGATGGACGTGACCTTAAGGAGGCGGTGGACACAATCCTCCTCGGTCGCGTTGGGCTCGGTGTGGAAGTGCCGGGCCCAGGAGACGGCGAAGGCGTGGCGCTAGCACGCCTCGCGGAACGGAGAGCCTCTGCAAGAGATGATTGGCGCTGCTGAGACATGTTGGGGAGGAAGTAGGCAGCCAGTTGGACGGTAAAAAAAAGGTGTGTGATGGATAAAGACTGCCAAATTTCGTAGACCACCAATCACAGACGGTAGGCGGCTACGAACGGAGGTGGGCGAAGACGGATTTACGGAGTTTGACGGAGTAGCCCACGGACGGATTTAAGACGGAAAGACGGAGGTAGAATCGGATACCCGAAGCGAGTTGCAGCGAAGGTGAGCACCACTAAGCGTAAGTGGGTCGATAACCTAGTGAAAAGGGTGATCGAAGCATATATATATAAGTGACGGATAAATATATATATGCAAACAGGCACAGAAAAGCACAGTGCAGCAGTGCTCAAGACGGTGATAGCCAGGGAAGAAGGCTTACCGTGAGGGGCCGGCCCGGGGCCGTTTGAAGTCAGCCCGGGCCGGTTGCGGGCCGCTCGATTGTTGGATGCGGGCCGTCTCTCAAGGGTCCCGATTATGAAAATTTCGTGAAATTTGTGCGATTTTTATGATCTCGCCATACTTAAAATTAAAATTTTGCGCCTGCGGCGGGCAAATTTGAAGATTGGCCGGGCTGGCCGAAAGCGGGCCAGTAAAAATTCCAAATGCGGGCCGCTTCGAAAAAAGAAAGCCTTCTTCTCTGGTGATAGCATAAACTGGAAAGATAGTCTTACTGGGAGGCTATCTAGGAAGGTAGCTAGGTCACGGTCACTGCCGATGACATTGTCACAGGTGACACACACAGCGAGGGGTGAAGCTAGGAGAAGGCAGGCCCCCATACAGTGGGGGGGGGATTGTCTTCCCCGTGAATTATCACAATCAATTGATCGTGACCGTGGGACATATCAGAATCGATTGATATTTGCGCGTGACACGCAATCACATATCGATATGCAGTATATAACTCCCTAACCGATCCTTCATTCTTGAATTCTAGGCTTTTCATTCGTCTCTAATTTGGGTTCGCTGAAGTGTGTTTGAGATGAACCAATAAACATGCAAATGACACCCATCCTCAGATTGGAGGGGGCGTGTTGGAGGCTCTCGACTCGATTTGGTGGCATTCCAAAATCAAATTTTTTGGCCGCGAGGACCTCAATTTACAGTGTGACGGAGTGTCACGACTATTGACGAACTATCGACTGCCTGTGTGAATCAAGATGGGTAAACGTGGACGTGGAAGTAAGCCTAATCATGTGAAACTCGTCGCCCAAGGGAAAGGCCCTATCAAACGGACGCAGCAAACCCCTTTCGGCCCTGCTGGCAGTGATGATATCGTTTACAGCGTGCGAGAGATTAAGGCAGAGCGGGTGGCAAAAGGCAACGCGCAATGGCTTGTTGGCTGGGAGAACTTTCCAGATGCGAAACACGACACTTGGGAGCCGGTAGAAAATCTAGCCGGCCTCGAGACCTTGATCAGCGAATTCCGGCAGCGGTTCAAGGAAGAGCAAGAACTCCTTGAAACACAAGCTGCTGCTGCACGAGGTCTCTCCGGCCGAAACTTTGCATACATACAGCTCATTCATAGACGAACACAATGATATATTGTTTGTTGTGATAGGATTGGTAAAACCCAAAATCTGATACCCATTAGGGCACAATTGGTTATCATGAATGGTATCGATAGGTATCGTTATCGTTCTCAATCGATAGGTTCGAAAAATTATCGTTATCGTTCGATTATAAAATTTGACTTATTCATCGTTATTTGATAAGTTCAAAAAATCACGATACCGAGCCTTGGTTGATATAGCCTCGGTAGAAATTTTGGGGTATCATATCAATTGATATTGCCTCGGTAGGAATCACTATCAATTGATGTGCATTTGCTAGAATTGCAATCAATTGATAATATAATGTAAAAATCACAATCAATCGATAGCTGACTTCTTTTATCACAATTTATTGATAGGACAATTTAGGATATTACTATTAATCAATTGAAAATTTGGAATGATCAAAAACTATCGATACTGCTTGTTCCAACCGATTCCATGCCTTGCAGTCTAGTGCCATTCCCGTATGTCATCTTCGGTGGTCAGCCTGTGTCGCTCATCTCGGGTATATATCGTTTGTATATTCGAGTTTAGTGATCCGTTGTTTCACCGTCGGCAGCGGGTCCCCACTACCTGAGCTGCTGTTTCCAGCAATACTTGCAGGAGTGTTCTGGAGAACACTTGTTGATATTACGAGGAATACCAAGGTCGAATATCGGATCTTTCTTTAAATGTATTTTCTGTTTGAAGTTGCTTACCAGCCACAGAGGTGGCTGCAATTCAAAATTGTTTCAAACTCAACCCCGAGAGCTTGCACCGCTCTCTTCTATAAGGTGACTTGTCCATACCATGTCACGTCATGTGTTCAGGCATCTGCTGACTGCAGTGCCAATCAATTGGGATCTGTCATCCGTAATCATATAGCATCTCACCAGTCTCTCATTTGAATACTAACAGATCTGCTGATCTGGCAGTAACTGGGGTTCTCCTAGTTTCCTTCAAGTTTCTTCGACTCTTCGAGTTCTGGATGGTTTCCCATATTTAGGGTTTTGCACAAATTCTCTGTTGAAGCCTATTCGGCCGTGGGTGCAGATATCACAGTGTCACATTAAGGCTCTAAATTCAGCCAGTCACGCGTGCCATGCCTCTCAGGTCATAACCGTGACTGTCATCACTCCTTTCACTCATCATACTGACACGTCTGTCACTCGTACTGACTCGTGTATCTACCCTAGTACAAATCTCACCCCCTTTTAGGAGTGCATCCGGCGGATGGGGGGCTACTTGCGATGAAAAGTTCAGGGCCTGAACGTTTAGGCCCTGGACTTTTTCTTCACGCCCTGAAGAAATTGTTCAGGCCTGAATTTTCATTTTTAATACACCCAAGAGAAAATCTCATCGTTTATTATAAATGTTTTGTACAAAAGTTCGACCCCTGAATCTTTGAATTTGCACTCTTAACAAAAGGCTTGAACTTTTTCTTCGGGGCCTGAACTTTTTATTCACTCTTCGTTTTATATAAAGTTTACCATTGCATTCTCATGTAGCCATTTCTGCCCTGAACTTTTAGTTCGTCAGGATCTGAACTTTTAGTTCAGGGTCTGAAATTTTAGTTCATCAGGGTCTGAACTTTTCGTTCAAGTCCTGAACTTTCACTCTATTTCAAGCCCCGAACTTTTCTTCAGGGCCTGAGCTATTTCTTCAAGGCTTGATCTTTTTCTTCAAGGCCTGAACTTTTACTCTATTCCAAACCCTGAACTTTTCTTCAGGGCTTGAACTATTTCTTCAAGGCTTGAACTTTTTCTTCCAGGTCTGAACTTTTATTTCAGGTCCTGAACTTTTTCTTCAAGGCATGCACCTTCAATTCAAGGACCCCCCCTATTTTCACTCAATGTCAAGCCTTGCCGGGATCTGGCTGGGCAGCCCGTCCGAGAGTCTCGGTTCAGCCCCTTCCACCCAGTCCAATCTGAGTCTGTCTAGACCCGAGTAGTATTAGCCGTACAGTAACCGTGACCGTTCGAGGTTCTAGGTTTAGGTTTATTATCTGTCTTCAGTTTTTATTATCAATGATCACAAGTTATCTATCACGGAATACCGCGTTCTGACTGTTAACTGATTTTGTGAGATATATTGTGCTGTCAATAATTATATCGGGTGTCAGTGAATAAGGTTCATACAAGTGTAAGATAGATTCAAAGGTAAACGAATATAATTGAGTCTGTGACCTAGGCATCTGACACCTAGTACGGTACGAGTACTCCCTACGGTCCTGAAAAACGTTAGTATGCTGCTAACGACATGCTAAACGCGTGCCATGGACATGCTATGACATGCTAACGCCAGATAGGTGTTAATATGCGTGCTAACGGCATGCTAAAGCCCCATAGGCATGTTAGCATGTCCATGCTAAAGGCATGCTAACGCCACTGCGCCTTAAGCATGTGTTCGCGCCAACTGGAGGGATAGTGAGTGGTGAGGCATGTGGGGGTGCGTAGATCACCAGGCACATGTTATATGGTGATTAGAAGGGCAGGGGAAGGATATGCCACGGAGTATGATGCGATTCGGGTCAGGTGGTAAGCGAGCGGAATTCCTCGGAAAGGTAGGGGCATTAGTATGTCGCTAGCATGTCCTTAGTAGGACGCCGATAGCACGTCAGCGTTAGCATGTCATTATCACACATCAGACATGCTAAAGGCATGCTAACGCCACTGCGCCTTAAGCATGTGTTCGCGCCAACTTGAGGGGTAGTGAGTGGTGAGGCATGTGGGGGTGCATAGATCACCAGGAACATGTTATATGGTGATTAGAAGGGCAGGGGAAGGATATGCCACGGAGTATGATGCGATTCGGGTCAGGTGGTAAGCGAGCGGAATTCCTCGGAAAGGTAGGAACGTTAGTATGTCGCTAGCATGTCCTTAGGACGCCGATAGTACGTCAGCGTTAGCATGTCATTATCACACATCAAACATGCTAAAGGCATGCTAACGCCACTGCGCCTTAAGCATGTGTTCGCGCCAACTGGAGGGGTAGTGAGTGGTGAGGCATGTGGGTGCGTAGATCACCGTGAACATGTTATATGCCGGACTTTAGGTTCAGGGTTATTATTATGGGCTCTGATAGCCCTAGCCCGACCCGTCTCTCGATCGGAACCGTGACTCCGCTAGTTAGGATGACAAGCATGCAGTACTGACCGTCAACATCACTTCGTATTATCCGGGTTTCCGAGATGCATGATAAAAGCACTCGGCCGGACCGATTATAGGAGCTTAGCCAGCGCTTACCCGAGCGGAACACCCGGTCTCGGCAGGCGCGTCACCACTTCCCTAGTAATTCCATGGCACAGCGCCTAGCCGTTGCCATGTTTGGCTAAGTTTTGACACAGAGATGGGGTGGGCGCCCCTAGCAGTAGTTCATCTTTCCGCGGTATGGCCTTCTTTGAAGTGGAGATCAGTTTTACGGAACATTTATCGGCAAAGCAGATCGTCGCTTATTATGGCTTCTTCTTACGTTTCACCTGGCCGGTGGAGAGGACATTCCGCGTATTGTGGCTCGCAACCACTTTTAGCCAATCGGCTCATGACCTGGCTGATGTTGTTCTTGTTACTGAGGCTTCTGCAGGGATTGGCCGCTGCATTTTCTGATCTTTCTACTGCCGCCACTCTAGCCCACGCTCCCCATCTCACCGTCATTTTTATTATGGATACACCGCAAAGACCACGTACGCGCGCTAGAGCGCGTAAATTAGCGACCATTTTCGATGATGTTGGAGCGTTGCATGCAGCCACGCCCACGACTCCGCACTTGGATTCGGCTGCGTCGGAGTCCTCGACTGCGGCTGCCACACTCGTTCATCGGTTGCGCAGGGATTCATTCGACGTTCAGAGTTCCAAAACCGCGGCAACGAAGGTGTTAGGCGACAAAGCGGCAAAATTCCGTGGGGACGAATCATCGGCTTCGGACATTTTTTCTCAATTGGTGTCCGAACTTCAGCAGCTCTTCACACTGCAGTCGCCGGCATTCGCACCCCTGTTTGATCTGACTGCTGCTGACACCCCTGTTCTGCCTGCTGCAAATGAACTGCTGTACTCTGTGCTGCTGCTACTGACTGCGCCAGGGTCTCCTGCCCGTAATTGGGTAGAGGCTTCTGGTGCAGATGTTCCTGCTGATGGCAAACGCGCCACCCTGGAGGTGGTGCGTATGCTTGCTGACGCGTCGACTCCGTTCGACGCTCTGACTGAACTGCTTGACGTGAAGATCTCTGACGAGGGTGACCCTGATGCGGGGATTCGCCTTTTCAACAGTTGTCTTCGGGATGCACAGCGTCTGACGACGCTGCCCGAAGACGCTGTTAAAAGGCAATTCCTCTCTGCCCTGTCTGGACCGGCTTACGCCACGCTGGTTGACTCGTTTGCTCGAGCTGACCAGCGTGCGGCTGTGAGTCTACTCACCTTGCGGGCGCGCGTGCGCGAGCAGTACCGCTGCGGGCGGCTCTCGGGCAAGCGCACTGCGGGGCGGCCCATGTCTGTTGCGTCTTGCACCACTGACACTGGCCTGGCTTCGGCCATCGATCGGCTCAGTGCTCAGTTGGTCAAGTTGCAGCGGGATGTGGATTCCCTTAAGAAGGGTGGCTCCAAGCCCCCTGGGAAACACACTCCGCGCAACTTCCACCGACCTGGAGTGCAACCGCTTGCTCATTCCGCCTCTTCGGAGGTGGCTTTTGACAAGCGGTCTGGCACCTTTGTCCCAACGTGCAGGCACGAGAAGTGCCGCGCCGTTGGGTCAAAGCATTGGTTGAGTGAGTGTCCTCACAAGGACACTCACCCAATGACCATTTCGGCATCCTACTGCCAAGCCGTTGAGTCTTATGACTCCGACGTGCTTGCCCTTCGTTTTCAGCGGTACTATGACGCTGGGGATGAAGGGTCCATGGAGCACTTGTGTGCTCTCGTGGGGCAACCTGAAATCTGTGAGCTGTCTGCGCATTCCTTTGCTCCAGAGCCTACGGCTCTGCAGCAGTTCAAGGATGCCGCTACCTCTGCTGAGTCTGCACCTGATGAGCACCTGTCCATTGGCCGTGTTGCATTTGCTGAGGTCAGCGGTCCGCTTGCTGGTGGTGTCGCTGAGCCGGCCGCCAGCAAGCGGCTGCTGCCGAAGGCCTCTGCACCCGTGCATGGTGAGCCGAGTGACTTGCATGAGGTCAGCCGTGCCGCCTTCGTGCCGCCGTCTGCCTCTCTGGCTCTCGGCCCGATGGCTACGGCTGACAACTCTTTCAAGACATTCAACGCTGTGCACCCTGACTGGCTTGACATTGACCCTGAGCCTGTTGAGGTGTGTGATTCCGATGACGATGAGGTCTGCCTGACTGAAGATGAGGGGGGTGCAACGCCGGCGACTACGGCACTTCGGCGATTCGGAGTCCCCAGAGGCTCCAAGCCATTTGGCATCGGTCAGTTTGCACTCACTCTCTTCATGGTGGCTACATTTCTCTTCAGTGCTACGGCGATGCCGACACTCGTGGTCGGCGGTGGTGTCAGGGGCCTGGTTGAGCCCGGAGCCACCTACGATTGCGGTGCGGTTCGTCTCAGTGATGCATTACCGGATCCTCTTTGCCCGCCTGTGGTTACTGCTGGTTCGTCGATGCCGCAGCGGGGCGTAACGCAATTTTCTTTTCAATCGTCCTCGGCTGCTTTGCAATTTGGACATCCTAACATTCCACTCCGGGATCCGCCTGACCCTCTTGGGTCTGGTGGTGTCAACGCCTTTCAATTATCATCTCAACTCACTTCGGAAGTATTTCTGCCTTGGAATCCGACCGCTGAACTCGGCTCTGTCGACCAGCTTTGCAGTGGCTGAGTGTGCTTATCTGTTATCCTGGTGGTTTGATTAGCCTTGGCCGCAGTAGTGGGTTGTGCCGGGACAAGTCCCCGGACACCCAGCTTAAAGTATATCTGTTTCCAGTGAGTTGCTGTTTGTTATCTGTTTAGTTAGCTCCGCTTGCCTAGCCCTATTAGCTACGGTCACAGCTCCGGGTGGGGTGCTGGACTTTAGGTTCAGGGTTATTATTATGGGCTCTGATAGCCCCTAGCCTGACCCGTCTCTGATCGGAACCGTGACTCCGCTAGTAGCTAGGATGACAGTACAGTAGTACTGTACTGTCAGTCATCACTTCGTATTATCCGGGTTTCCGAGATGCATGATAAAAGCACTCGGCCGGACTGATTATAGGAGCTTAGCCAGTTTTACCCGAGCGGAACACCTGTTCTCGCATTATATGGTGATTAAAAGGGCAGGGGAAGGATATGCCACGGAGTATGATGCGATTCGGGTCAGGTGGTAAGCGAGCGGAATTCCTCGGAAAGGTAGGAACGTTAGTATGTCGCTAGCATGTCCTTAGGACGCCGATAGAACGTCAGCGTTAGCATGTCATTATCACACATCAGACATGCTAAAGGCATGCTAACGCCACTGCGCCTTAAGCATGTGTTCGCGCCAACTTGAGGGGTAGTGAGTGGTGAGGCATGTGGGGGTGCGTAGATCACCAGGAACATGTTATATGGTGATTAGAAGGGCAGGGGAAGGATATGCCACGGAGTATGATGCGATTCGGGTCAGGTGGTAAGCGAGCGGAATTCCTCGGAAAGGTAGGAACGTTAGTATGTCGCTAGCATGTCCTTAGGACGCCGATAGCACGTCAGTGTTAGCATGTCATTATTACACATCAGACATGCTAAAGGCATGCTAACGCCACTGCGCCTTAAGCATGTGTTCGCGCCAACTTGAGGGATAGTGAGTGGTGAGGCATGTGGGGGTGCGTAGATCACCAGGAACATGTTATATGGTGATTAGAAGGGCAGGAGAAGGATATGCCACGGAGTATGATGCGATTCGGGTCAGGTGGAAAGCGAGCGGAATTCCTCGGAAAGGTAGGAACGTTAGTATGTCGCTAGCATGTCCTTAGGCAAACGCGCACCACCTCCGTCCGAGCGGCCGTTTAGCCAATCATGGCCAAACTAGCAAGTGGAATAAAGCGTGGATGGGGCCACGACCTACCGGAATATCCTAGTTCACTAGATATCAGAGAGTCCCGAAATGTATGGATAAACTCTCTTCAGATAAATAAACCCTAAGCTAGATATACCCGGAACGGTCTCGCAACGGTCTCGGAAACTAGCCTACCTGTGACACAACGTGTGTCACAGCACGGACCTATAGATCAGTCGGCAGTCCAGTGTTGGTCCTAGGGGTCTGTCATAGGGGCCTGCCTGTCAGGGCTGCCTATACAGATTCCAGCAGTGCCATAAATCCCAATGTCTTTGTCAGAGTCGAAGGCACCAATAGTCTTCAATATGACTTCGATTATAGCATCACTAATGACGGTTGCATCCTAATCCCAACAGGATCCATTATCGAATATAACGACAATACAGACCCGCCCTCTACTGTTCTTGCTAAAGTCAATGATATAAATTCACACTATGATTACATCTCAGACAGACAGTACGAGACCATTATTGCCAGAATGAAAAACAGAACTGCGGAAGAAGAGAGTGAATACAGTTGCCCTCGTGACTCAGAAGAAGAATCTTCTTTTCCTGTTGTAAAGAACAAACAAACAGAGGATTATGATATGGCAAGCGATGGTTCCCTATTTGCTGGTAAAAAATCAGCATGCAGTGGTGCATCATATGCCATAAGAAACTTCGACAACGGAATGCCATTAGTTCGGAAGATGAATATCCCCCCCTCAAGAGCTTTCACTGCACCGGGACTATTTATTAAAGAAGATATCCAAAACCCTCGTAGCACATCTGCCGAAATTGCGGGACTACGATTTCTTTTTCACAGAACAAAAAGAAAAGCTCCTCAAATCCATGACTCCAATGGTGCATGCCATTGACTCCATGGCCGCAATATCTGCTGTAACAAAGGATGGCAGATCCATGAATGCCCGTGACAAATTACGTGAAGCCAATCGCGGAGATGTACAAGCTGTCCGGTGTCCGCCTACTGCTAGAAGAACTTGGTTTCTATAGTGAAGGAGACCACAGTAAAATTATCCTCAAATGGATCAGGGGTCACAATAATGACAAAGTTCATGACAGAGTGGACCGCACTGCCAAAAGAGCCTCATCCAGAGGGGGTTGTTCAGACATCTCACGCTACGACCCCGCCGAGGAACTACCTTTTTCACTGTTCTTTTTCGAGGTCCCTATCTTAGGTGATATTCGCAGTCACATCAGAAGAATTCAACGTCTCTCACACTATCATAACTGGAGAACACTACAGTCTCAAGGAACGTACTTGAGGATGCTCAATGAGAATAACATTACCCCCACTAAAGACATTTCCAAAATCACACCTAAAGCTTTCACGGCTTCTAGAAGTAGAGAACTCCTGGGTCTCCAATCCTCTCCAGCACGTTCATTTAAACTGGGGAAAATCTTAACTGAAAACTGCCCATACTGCCAACAGAATACTAAATGTACCTTTGAACACATTATTCAACTTGAATGTCCAGGACATAATAATAGCTTGAATAATCTTAGAACAACCCAGGATGCTGAACTGAGGAAAATCATTGCCGAAGAAATTTCAGAAAAGCCTAAACTCCTAAACCCTGGTGTAGGTACCACATATATCAAAACACAACCATTGAAACTTTTCCCACTTGCTGACCTAAGACAGGAAATGAGTGAGGAATTATATTTACACGCTCTTCCGGAAGCTAGTATGTATCGACCATCAAATTCAAAAAAGAATACCATTGTTGTGACCGCCAAACCGGAAGTAGACCCTGACACGGGAATAACTAAATATCCCGATCTCCAATATGTCCAAAGGAAAGAGTTCTGGAAACTTCTGGCTTGGCACCGTCTTTCCAACAAAGTAGTTCCATGCTCACTTGCGGAGTACTCGAATAGAGCACATGATATTCATGAAGCACTCAATGCATGCAAGTTTGAATCGGGCGATCCGAAAAACTGCTACGCAATAAGAAGATGCCTCTTAGATATATTGGTGGATGACAGAAACCTGGACAAAAACGGGTGCGAACTCTTTTCTAACCCTCTAAATGCCCACCCTAGAATCCACTCGAGAAGATGCATACCCACCGCAAGAATGAAAAAAAGCTCTCAGGCCTTTTTGCCATCATGGGAAAATTGGTTTTGATGGCCTCGCCTGGGATGCCTATGTGGACCCGATAACAGGCATCGGCAGAATCGTTTATGGAAACCCCCCTTTCGATGGGAAAGAAAAGGGGAAATCTTCGGCGGTTATGACCACCTTGGAAATGGGCCATAAAGCGGCGAACACTGTCTCTTGATTTTCAGGAACATGGATTCTTCCGTTGTCCCCCAAAAACCAAAAAAGATGGTTTGACAAAGGCTTTAAACTTGTCTTCAGATTCCCGCATAACACTATCCCATTCATCCCACATGGTTATTGGACTGGTGATGACCCCTACGTTCTCCCAGGTGGTGGGTGCTATAAGGATGACTTTTCGGATGTTGTAATTATAGCCATAGACAGCGCACCCAGTAACATCCAACCAGCCTTTGACTGGAGGTCTACGCAGAAAAAGATTGCCAGATGGTTTCTCAACGTCCTTCCCAAGTCTAAGCTCACGAAGAAGAGACTTGAATACACAGGAGTTAGCACCGATATTTGGAAAGAAGTTTTGAACGAAAGGGACGAAGTACTTCCCTTTTCACTCCGTCCATGGCCTACTCAAGACCCTCCTTACAATCAGAGTGATAATGAGTCCTATTATGGTGGCCACTACGACACGACAATCACCAATGCAAATTCCGAGACCTTCATGAGCACCGTGAAATGGCCCAAAGCTCTTACACTCATGGGATACCTCCCCCCTCTTTTTGGTTCCGTTCTCAACACGATAGGTGTCCCCCGCGGTAAGATTAAACCACTTCTCAAAAAACTCTCAAGAGTTTGCAGGCAACACACCAAAAACAGGCGAGACGTGTTTAAATTAAGCACAACCACCACCTTAAACACTGACCCACACACAGTTGACATCCCAAGCAATGAAACCATGTCAGAAACAGAAGCCGTTCAACAGTCGAACGATTTTCTTCAAACTCTTTTGCAATAATTTTCAAAGACTTGCAATATTGGATGGGTTGGGAGCTGGGAGTGTAAACTCCCGGCCCCCAACGAGACCCCAAGGGGAGGGGCCGTCCCCCTCCCTCCCCCGTGTCCCGCCCACCCCGGGGCCACCTTTCTCAACGTCTCCAAAAACCCCCTGAATTCTTCGACTTCCTTCCCCACCATTCGAATCGCCACCCCTCCACTCACCCGGCCATGTTCTTCTAGAGTTTTTTAGCACTTTGCTTTTTCTCTAGATGTCACCCCGCTGCCAAGCGGGCTGAGCCCCTATTTGTGGGCGCGTTGTAGCAGAGGGAGTAGCCCTTGGTGTTTTCACTAGCCTGCTTTGCAGGGATACTGCACTCTCAGGACTGTGTCCCCTTTGCTAGCGTAAATGTTTTATTATTATTATTATTATTAGCCCTAGCCACAAATTAGGAACCCGCTCCGTGCTCTACTCGCGATACTCGTACTTGTCGGCATCCCCTGCCCCTCCGCTCGCCTGTTCCCCACGCCCCTCCGTCATTGTCATGTCACCACCACCCCGCCCCGCGCCCCGCTCATCCCCCCCAGTGACACTCACACTGCTGGTTTCAGGTTTGAGTGTGCAGATGTGTGCAGTCGAGTGTCACAAGTGATATGACAAGTGAGTTTACAGATGCAGATCGAGATGTTAGATGTTTGCAGTTTCCGGTTGCGCTTCGTGCTGTGGCTGTCCCTGTCGTGTGGCGCTGGCGTGTGGGACGTTTCTCTTTCTGTCACACCCAAAGCATCTTCACACGATAGGCGAGGGGAAGGGGTCAACCTTCGCCCTGTTCAGCGCTCTCTTAATAGCTTATACAATGTTTATCCACATCAGTTATCATACAACTTTTCGCTACATTCATAAGTGAAAGTTCGCTACAGCTGAGCTTGGACCTCATGTGCTTCAGAAGTGCGGAAACAGACTTTGGCCTAATGTCTGTTCCTAACTGTTGAGTCGAAACTAGTGAGCATCCACACCATATATCCAGAATTGAACGCGGTCCGCAACAAATATGGCAGCACGGGCAGCAGCGAAGCAGATTGAGATAGACCCATCGTCGTCCATTAATAAACTACCGCAACCTTACAGACGAATCGATAAGATTATTGCTGAAATCATTTGTAAGACGTTTGAGGAATGTGATGAAAGAGAAAGGAAAAGGCGAGAAGCGGAACTCCTCAGAGCTCAGACTGTGGCTTTCCCTCCGAATGCCGTGTACGACGACCTTGGAGAGATAACTACTTTTTGTGCATCAAGCGATGGTCTGCATATGTTCGTTGGGAATAAAGAAGGACAGCTCCTGGTCGTTCATTTGCCGTCCAAGAGCGTTGTCGTACGGTCCAACGTGCATCCGGGAGCTGTCGAAGCGCTAGATGTGTCCAACGTACCCGCATCCAGGGGTACAGTGTTGTTGGCCTCCGCTTCGAAAAAGTCGGTTTGTGTATACTCGGTGGGATTCGCCCGCTCGTCACCTTACTGTCTTACTCTACTATGTTCGGGGGCACCGCCCAGCTCATCACCTTCGAACTGTATCTCTTCTCTCAGCCTCTCTTCGGACGGTCGGTCCCTCGTATTAACCTGCACTGACGGCTCGCTCGCGCTCTACGAGATTCCGGTCGCCGCGGATGTAGCCAGTGAAGAGAAAGAAGAGCTGCCAGGGATGACCTCAATCTTAAGCATGACACGTGAAAAAGTCGTCGAAATCTTGGGGGCTGAGCCGGTGGGAGCCCCAAAAGGCCTAATTCAGATACACGCTAAGCGAGCGCCAATCCACCCGGGGGACACGACCTCGCGTCAACTGGCGCACTTGACCAACTCCCCGCCGCCTGCAGAATGTTGCGGGCTTTTCGTACACTGGGAGGGCCTGAACCGCTTCCTTCACTTCGAGATTGATCAAGAAGCCGTGATACGCGAATCGATGAGCAACCGTGAGGCAGTGGAAGAGATGAAGAAAAAAATCGAAGCGGAGGCGGCCAACAAGGTGAAGGGCGCAACGCCCCTGGAAATGCCCGAAGGGTTGGAGGATGGCCACATCATCTGTCGGCCCACGCGGGACTGGGTTGTGCCGTTCCCAATAACCTCATCTTGTATGATGCCAGAAAAGCAAAAACTATTTACTGGCCTCACGGATGGGTCTACAATCGTCTGGGACACGCACCTCAACACGCAAGTTGCGCTGCAAAACCGGATGGAGAAGAGCGTGGTTGCTATGGCATACTCGCGGTCCGAGTACAAACTCGCCCTTACCGCCTCTGAGGGTGGAGAAATTACTCTCCATGAGGTAGATATGTCTCAAGGTACCGCCACCTCTGACACGCCACTCGCCAAGCCCAAGCCCTACGGCGCCATAAATGCAATTATTTGGGAGGGCCCCGGATCTCTTGTGCAGCTACTGCGTGACAACTCCGTCATTGAGCTTTATGACATCAACACTGCCACTTCCTTAGGGGAGTTCCAGTCCCAGCCGGGCTGCGATTTTCTCCCGAACCTTGCGCATTCCTCCCTCTGGCACTGCAACGGGGGCCTTCTACTCGTCGGCGGTCTCAAGAGTTCCGATAGCCAGGAGGTGGTCGATGCGGCGCCGCCAGTGGATGCGAAATCCGATAAAAAGTCACCCTCAAAGACACCGGAGCCCCCAGCTCAGGAGGAGGAGGAGGCGCAAGTGCCATCAGTGGATCGTGTGCTCATCTTTAACGTGGACGAAGCAACGAGCCGATTGAAGCCGATAATGGATTCCATGGCACACCGCATGGCCTCGCCCATGCTGCAGAGGATGCTGAGTGAGCATGCACTGCCTGAGAATGCTTCCCAGAGCTCCCTTCCTTCCGCGAATAGCATCCCTGTGCAGCACTCCGCCAGCCTACCGAAGGGCCTCAAGGCCAAGATTCCAGCCAAAACTGTGTCCCTCCCCTTGTCCAATACACTGCGCAGCTTCAGCCTCGGGGGAGATATTCTCAAGAGCTCAGAAGGAGGGCTGGGCGGCTCAATGTCTGCGTCCATCGCTCGGACCGTGGGTCGCGTACACGACAAGAGCGGCGGGCGCAACACACGTGCTAAGCGGATGCTACGACGGCAGCAGGAGATTGCTGCCGAGCTCAAGCATGAGAGTATACATCATCACCACCACCACCACCACCACCGCAATTAAGTAATGGGTGCATCGCAGTCTACATTATTCAGGCCGTGCTCAGTACCTTCGCAGAAACACTGAGCAGCCCTCCGGCTTTGTGCTGAGAACTCTTTGCTCTCGAGCTCCCGGCAGGCTTGAAACATGGCGCCTGCACGGGTACTGGTGTTCGGGAGAGAAACATGAAGCACAAGAGTAACTTGTCTTGATACTGTGATGCTGTCTGATCACCAACAAGGTCGAAAGTAGCTTCGTGTCGGCTTCACAAGGCCGTTTTGTGCTGCAATGCGGATGTTATATGACGAGGAGGAGGTAATATAATGTTGCTTTTTATTTTGGACCTATGACGAGCCAGTGGATAGCCTCCACACTCTATTCTTTCAAAAGTTAAAATTCAGGCTTCCCATCTGCATGGAAATGCTGTTTGTTTTGTTTTCTCGGACCTCTCACAGCACCAAAACCGTTGAGATGATGTGACAGCATTGTGTTGCGGTGTGAGATATTTGGACTGCTTTTGCACAGTTGTGATTCTGGCTGTCATTCAGCTGCTTGGCTTGATGTGAGCAGTGAAAGCTGCCTTAGCGCACCGACAATTGCAGAATGCTTTGTAGGGGCCGAAACTGAACTTTATAAACAAGGAGGGCTACATGAGGCTTGGGCTGTTCATTAAAATTTGATAATTTGTAACTGTGCTGTTATAAGGGAGGGCGGCTGTTATTATTATTTTACCATACACCTAATACCAGTACGAGATGCCATTCGCGGCCATCGGTGCTAGCTTTCAGTCGCAGCCTGTGTCACATGATATAAGTTGTCTGGGCGACATGTGCCTAGAGTCACGGCGCGCTTGAGAAGATTGGGGTCGGTTCGGTGAGTTTCCGAAGTATATGGGTGAGCTAGAGGAAGAAGTACACGATGTGCGATCACACATGGCAGTCTGCCATACCTGATGAAAGGATGGCGTGACAGTATCAGATTCATAACGAATTAGTCAAATTGTCATCGAGGTATGACACGATACGTGTCAGAAATTGAGGCATCATTCTCTGGTATTGATACATCAATCGGTACATTGTAGGAGTGCAGTAAGGAGATAGTGCGTTATAGGACGTCGGATTTCCAAAAATCATTGCCCTTTAAACCGCTTGGGTGGGGGCGCTTTGGGACTTTATGGTCCCCAGTGAAGGTGGGGGTAGGGGGCTTGGGCTTTGTTGTTGTAAAAAAGGCTTACATCGATATGGGGGGTTTCGGGGGCCATTTTCAAGGGAGGCTTTTTGGCCTTCGGCCCCGACAAAGGTAGGGGGAGGTGAGGGGGGCTTTCGGTCCCGAAAAATGTGGGGGTGGGTCGGTTTGGGTCTTTGGGTCGGAACCCCCAAACGTTTGCGAGGCGTTTCTTTATTCTTTCTCTCTTCCTTTCTTTGAAATCCGACATCCTGTTGTGGCAGTGGGTCAGACACATGGACAACAAATGCTTGCCACATGTTGCCACACGCGCATAATGCCCAAGAGCAGGTGACTTGCCTGGGGTGTGTATTTGGGGGGGAGGGTACCGTCGAAAAGCAGTAAGGATACGGGGAATACGATGGATTTATTTGGGAATACATTTTCGACATGTGACACCGCATCGGTGGTATGCTCAATTATTTTCCTGAGAAACCGCTCATAATAAACCCGAAAGCCATCAAGTGAGGGGTTCTATTCATTATTCTGACGCGCGACGATACCAGCGACATCAACCCTCCGAAAACCGATAAGTAGCTCGTATATCCTATCCTATTCTAATTTTTGGTCGTTACAGCACCTCATGATTCTTTGATTACACCTCAGGACGGTACAGAACCTATTCGGTTATAAGAATGAATCGACTGACAGTATGCTACGGGAATGAAAAACCCCCAAAATCCCTTAAGAACCTAGGCACCGACCCATGATTTTGGTCATACGATTCTTAACCCCCCTTCGACCTACCATACGTAAGCGTATTCGGGGATAAAAAATTCGGACGGATTGTGTCATTGTGCGGCAGGATATATGGCGCGAGACACAAGACTTCTCAGAATTGAGAATAACCATATTCAACTCATGACAAGAACGATTTCTCTTGATGTCACCCTGCTGATAAGTGGGTTGAGCCCCTTTGTGGGCGCGCTATAGCAGAGGGAGTAGCCCCTGGTGTTTTCACTAGCCTGCTTTGCAGGGATACCGCACTCTCAGGACTTTGTCCCCTTTGCTAGCGTAAATGTTTTATTATTATTAAGAACGAGCGCACTCACGCATATACATGGGGAGAAGGAGCGGTGTGCTGATCGTGACCACACCTGTAACTACGCGCAGCACCTTGGAGCATCACGGACATGCGCAAGGAGATTGTGGGCCCCTTGTTGCGCTATTCATCGCCCTTGTCAAAGACCCGGCCAACCGGGTCCCGCGCCCGCCAGTGTCACCACATTATCAAACTACCTTGCTATATACGAAGCATGTACACTTGTTCATGTGCCCGGTGCATAGTGAGAAGAATCGGTATGGCTAGATATAGTGTGTTACACTTGTTACAATGTGCCCAACCCCTACCCTAAGCAATTACGAAGAATATGACGAAGAACAATGACGTTGCCTGGCCAGACCGACATTTTCTGAATGGTTAGATATCTATACATTTTGAATATCGGTCTCGATCGATCGGTACGATCGAGCGTTATTATCATCGATAATGATGACCATTGCAGGCGGGTGATGATTATGGACTATGCCAATGGCATCGCGATGTGCGGATGCCATCAACGATGCGACTGGATGAAGGTTTATATCCACCATTCGGGATTCGGGTGACAGCCTGTTGTGATAACATGCGACAGGCTGTCCTACGTCAGCACCCTAGGATTCGGGGAATTTAGGATCTAACATCGACGGATCTAGGTTGTTCTTCCTTGCTCTTACTTGCGTTCACGTCGGGTATTAGCCCGCGTATCTTTGGCATACTCCAGACTGTGCTGTGCGAGGGGGCGCCAGCACGACTTCACAGGCAGGCGCCTTTGAAAAATGCACCACATATCCGCTCATTCACGTCCTTTGAAGGCATGCTTCTTCAGGGGTTGACGAAATCCGGGCGTAGAACTATCTGGGGGGCCTCGAAAAAATGCACGCGACTTCCCGTGCGCGTCGTGCTGGTGCTGTGTGAGTGGGGGATCGCTTGTAATCCATGAAAGAATTCCACACGTGGAATTTGCGCTCTTCCTATATGTTTTGTGTCTACCCGAGCTTGCTTTTTGTCTGCTGCCTCTGTCGTAACTACAGTATAGGGCGCATGCACTGTGAACTTCCGCCTACTGTCTGACGGACCTGCTGTCTCTTCGTCTCATCACTCATCAGGTTCCAGTGTTCGTACAGTTCTGTCCAGAGTTGAACAGACTCCATCCAGATTCACATTACCTTCCTGAAATGGAATTGGTCAGTGCCACCACTATGGGGAAGCACCTACGACGTATACGATCCAGTGGGTCGGCTGAAGAAGCCGTAGCTTATCTCTTTTTTCTCTCAGAGGTCGATGGCGAGTTGGTCATGGCAGCTGCAGACTCAGACACTACCATGGAAAACCCAGAGGTCACAACAGCACGTGATCTAATCAGAGAAGACTTTTCAGATATTTTCCAGGAGGATCTTCCAGCTGGCCATAGGCCAGAACGGTTTGAAGGTGGATATCATCGCATCAACATTGAACCTGGGCATAAGCCACCATCACAGCCAGTTCGTACTATTCCAGTGCCTATGATGGAGGAGCTCAAACGACAGATCATCAAATATGTCGAGTTGGGTATCCTTCGTCCATCATCATCACCATATGGGTGCCCAATCATTTTCGCTCCTAAGCCAGGGGGGAAGTGGAGGATGTGTTGTGATTATCGAGCCCTTAATAACATCACCATAAAGGACACGTATCCATTGCCACCTCATGATACCCTTCTTGAACAGCTTAAGGGGGCACGCCGGTTCAGCAGATTCGATTTCAACCAGTTTTCCCATCAGATACCCATCCATCCAGACGACATTCATAAGACAGCGATACGTACTAGATATGGTTCATACGAGTGGACAGTGATGCCCTTCGGGTTAACTAACGCTCCTGCGACCGCTCTACGTGTTGGAAATCGAGCATTCTTTGACTTCATCGATCAGTTCTTGGTCATTTTCATGGATGACACCATAGTGTACAGTCCAGATTTTGACAGCCACGTGAAGCATGTTCGACAGTTCTTACAGCGCTGCAGAGATCATCAGTTCTACATCAGGCCTTCTAAGGTTGAGTTGTTCGTCAGATCCATCGATTTTATCGGACACCACATCTCAGAGGCAGGCCTTTCAATCATCGAAGACAGAATCCGTGCAGTCATGGCTATTCAGCCTCCAGTGTCCTATGGTCCAACCGTTGGTAAGCAGCCTCTACGCCGTATGGCTAAAGATGGCAAGTCATCTCTTCGGTCATTCTTAGGCATGATCGGCCAGTTTAGGAGATTTATACCAAAGTTCTCCAAGATTGCCGAGCCGCTCAATCGTCTCCTTAAGGATAATGCAAAGTTTGTCTGGGAATCTGAGCAACAGCAGGCATTTAATAATCTCAAAAGTACCATCTGCCATGCTCCAGTACCGACAACTTCCAGATCAGAAACTGCCATTTATTATGGAGGTCGATGGATCAGGCACACACGTTGGTCAAGTAGTATTGCAGGATCAAGGAAAAGGTATGAAGCCATGTGGCTATCACAGCGTTACTCTTTCTGATACACAGAGACGCTGGCCTATTCCTGAGATCGAGCTATTTGCCATTGTGGAGGGCTTCCGGTTCTTTCGCCACATCTTGTTGGGAGCTCCAGAGACTATTGTTTGCTCAGATCATCAGCCACTGGTTTATTTCCAGTCCAAATCCACACTAAGCCCCAAACACGCGAGGTGGTTGGATGAGCTCTCCGAGTACAACTTTCGGATAGAGCACATTTCAGGCGAGAATAATAAGGTTGCAGATGCACTTACACGTATTTCTACTCTCTTTGAACTCACTGATTGTCTGCGACATACAGACGGCGGCGAGGCACATTCAACAGACATTACATCCACAGATTCTACATTTATTGCTCTTATATCTGCATCATCAGGTCATCAGCTCCACGACATTATTATATCTAAGTATGATCGTGACACATTTGCACAGACTATATTATCTAAGTTGGCATCATCGACATCATCACAGTCAGTCAGCAATTTTGAGCTCATTCAGGGATTGATCTATCGCAAGACCATTTTTGGCAGACAGCTTTACATTCCACCTACTGCCAAAGTTCCTACAGATGACGGTGAGATCACCCAGCTTCGCCACATTCTACTTCATGAGTGCCACTCAGCCACTATTTCTGGTCATGTAGGCAAAAATCGCATGCTTCATTTATTGCGTAGCCGATATTATTGGCCAGGAATGACGAAGGCAGCCATTCAGTACATTCGGGAGTGCCCCGTGTGTCAACGCCAGAAAACGAGGAGACACAAACCTTATGGTCAATCACATATACGATATTGTGTGCCTAAGACAAATGACAAAATGGCTTGATGTATCTCTTGACTGGATTACTGACCTGCCTATCACCACTAATGGGCACGACAGTATATTTGTGGTAATGTGCCAATTCTCTCATCGCTGTCATCTCATTCCCTTCAACATGACCTGGACTGCTCAGCATACTGCTTCAATATATATGCAGCATATCTTCAAGCTCCATGGTCTTCCGAGGAACATCATCTCAGATCGAGACCCCAGATTTACTTCTTCATTCTGGCAAACACTGTGGAAATCTACTGGTACGAGATTGTCTATGACGTCTTCACACCATCCACAGTCGAATGCAAGCAATGAGAGAAGCCATGCCTTCATTGAGGACATCCTCAGGTATTTTTCATTTTGTTTGATGCATGATTCACCATCCTCTGGTTTATAACTGATTAGATAGTATTTTTCTCCTCAGGTGTTGTTGCAATGATACTTCAGCCAATTCGTGGGAGGACAAGTTGCCTCTGGTGGAGTTTGCAATTAACAACACGGTTTCTGCTACGACTGGTTACACACCATTTTATCTCGACTCGATGGCGCAGCCACTTTCGCCTCATGATCTGGCAATCACTATTCCGCCAGAAGCTCCTGTTCCAATACAGAATGCTATTCGAGATCATTTTGACCAGTACTCGGCTGAACATGCCAACGCGGTAGATAACATTTCCCGAGCAGCAGAGATCAACCGAGCCAGATTCAATAAGACTCACATGCCCCGACAATTTGCAGCAGGTCAGAAAGTTCTCTTACGGACCGAGTTTATTCAATGGACTGGTTTGACACAGGCAGGCAGACACTTTAAGCAGCCTTACATCGGGCCGTTTACCATATCTAAAGTTCTCAGCCATGGACGTGCTTATGAGTTGGATTTCGGGAATCTCGACATTCGTATCCAACCTTGACAGCAACTATCGAATATCGATACCTACCTTTGCACTAAATCGTCAAAAAACATCAAATTGCTCAAAATTTGCACTCAAGAATGTTATATTATGTTTAAGTGCATCAAATGTGTGTAAGTTCAACAAAAAAATGACCCCCAAAAAATGAGACTGGAATGAGACTGGGGCCAGTCTCATTTTTGCGATTCCATCGTTAGAGGGCCTTGACGTCCTCGTCCAGCAGCGTCGCCCTCGTCCTCGCAACTTTCGGCGCGGCGTGGAAGTCCCCGATCGCGTCATGGGGGTCCACGCCCGCAGAAATGCGAATACCCAACATGTCCGCTTGCCCCTGAAAGGGGTCACCCGTCGGGATCATACGGCGGGCGAACTCAAGCAAACCACGCTTACCATCGGCCGGGAAGTTGGTGTGCGAGGAGTCCATCCAGTCTGCTGCGGGCGACATGGGGTCAACCATCAGCTCGAGTGTGGAGTACAACAAGTTATTGGCCTCCACGCGGACGGCTAAGGTTGCGTTGTCCAGCACGAAAAGGGGTGCAAACCCGATGTCCTCGGTCACAAATGCTGCCTGTAGTGCAGAAACCATCCTAGCGAAGAGCGCTGACGCGTGGGACTCAGTCCCGGAAAACCGCCCGCGCTCGTCCTCGAACAACTTCTGACGAACGGAGCTAGACACTTTCATGTCGAAGTGCTCCCTCTGAAGGGTACGCACCGAAGCTAGGAACCGTAGCTCCCGCTGAATTGGCAGCCGGCTGTGCTGCCGACGGTGTAGCTGGAGTGTTGGCATGTCTCGCAGCTACTGAATAAAAAATGGTGGACAATGTACGTCTGCGATGCGCCATGCTAACGGTGGCTCGAGTGGAAGCAGCCATGGTGAAAAGAACTGAAGGGGCGGAGTGAGGCAAAGAAACGTGAGGAATGTGGTAGTCGCGGGCGGCCAAGAAACGTGCGGGTCGTCGATACAGCAGCCGTGAGAGATCAAATAATTCCGGAAGGTCGTGTGGAGAAGGCGGCCAATACGCAACGGTGTGGGATCCAGCCAGAAAACGTAAACCCGTACCAACGTTAAATTCCGTAAGAAAAAAATTGCGGTCCTTGCAGCGCTCCGGCGTGCCGTAAATCAACCCATCATCAACCTTAGGCCATACCCGCGACTGCCGGTGCCCTCACGCGCGGAGCGCCTCACTCCATCCCAAGCCTTCGAGTTTAGCCAATCATATTGACAGTGTCGCAGTGGCTAAATAAAGCGTAGCGGTGGGGCCAAACCTGTTAGATATATACGTCTGCTGAATATATCTAGCTAGTTGAGATAAACCCTGAGTTGAGGGTTTTGGAGTCATAACGATGAAGTGTACTTGATAAGACCAGAAATAACATAAATACCTAACGGGTGTTTCACGTCTACTGGTGACGGTCACTCAGCCTACTATAGGAAGTGACAGGTGACAGGTGACAGATTTGGGTGTCAGTGTGTCACATCCAACACTTCATTTATGTAATTGTGGCTTCAGTAGGGTGGGAATAGCAACACTTTCAATAATATTGATGTCTTATTATGGTTGCTTGATTGACAAAAAATAGTTTGCTTTGCGATTTGAATGGTTGAAAATAAGTGAGTATTGAAAAAAAAAGGTTGATTTGTATCAATTATTCCATACCACAGTTTTTCTGTTGGTTTCTCCTGTAATTCAACGACTTTTATGGCCAATAAAAGGAAAAGTAAAGCATGAATCCAAAAAGTAAGACTTATGTTACTCTCGCAAGCCAGAGGTTACGAGCTTCGGCCGCTGCGCGGCCGATCGCGCGATTCTCGACAGAAAGCGATGGAAAGCAGCTCGTAACTCCTCCTCCTCCGGACTACCACAGAAAATTAAAAAAAAATCGATAAACCGGGAGAAAATCGCCGCGTCCGGAGGCTCTGACTTGTGAAAGTAGACTTATGTATACCTTCGAATACATGTCTAAAGGGACGCTGAAATTTTAGGTCAGTTGAACAACCTTTTTTCGGGGCGTGACATAAAAGTCCGAGCCTTCGGACTCCATGCCGCACAAACCCTTAGTCATATACACATCTAAATTTAACTGATCCGAAGGCTCTAGCCCCCAAAGAGAATGAGAAAGAGAGGGGCAGAAGGGGGAGAGAAGGGTAGGAGAAAAAAATCGTCAAATTTTCTCACGGGGGCTCCGCCCCCAGCCCCGTGGGACAGTGGGGGGGCGGAGCCCCCTCTCCTAGAGCCGGAGGAACGCCCCCCAAGAGTAGAAATCCTGGGGCCTCGGACCCCTTACCAAAGTCAATGCCGGGGGTGTGTGTAGCACGCTAGCACCACCTAAATGATATTAGAACAAAGCGAATGAGAAAGAGAGGGGCAGAAGGGGGAGAGAAGGGTAGGAGAAAAGAATCGTCAAATTTTCTCGGGGGGCTCCGCCCCCAGCCCCGTGGGACAGTGGGGGAGCGGAACCCCCTCTCCTAGAGCCGGAGGAACGCCCCCCAAGAGTAGAAATCCTGGGGCCTCGGACCCCTTACAAAAGTCAGTGCCGGGGGTGTGTGTAGCATCACCTAAATGATGTTAGAACAAAGCGAATGAGACAGAGAGGGGCAGAAGGGGGAGAGAAGGGTAGGAGGAAAAAATCGTCAAATTTTCTCAGGGGGCTCCGCCCCCAGCCCCGTGGGACAGTGGGGGGGCGGAGCCCCCTCTCCTAGAGCCGGAGGAACGCCCCCCAAGAGTAGCCTGAGGTAGGAACCGTAGGTACTCTGGGGGCCAGAGCCTTCGGATCGGTTAGATTTAGATGTTATGACTTAGGGTTTGTAACTGTCATGGAGTCCGAAGGCTCTGGACTTTTATGTCACGCCCCGAAAAATCAAATGACCTAAAAATTTCAGCGTCCCTTTAGACATGTATTCGAAGGTATACATAAGTCTACTTTCACAAGTCAGAGCCTCCAGCGTTGCACGTTTCCGGACAATACAGTAAAAGGAATGAACGTGGGGAGATGTCTTTTGCTCACCCACGATGTGCGCTCTTAAAAGCTTCGTTAAAAGAACATGTTCAGAATTGAGGTGAAGACCGAAGCAAATATGCCTCTACCATGTAGTTTCGGATAATTTATCTCTCCAAAATGGGCGGGGGATATGATCACTCTGCACACGCTGCATTTTTATCAACAGGAAAACAGCAGAAAAGACCTGGAAAAAGGTAGTGAGATTTACGGCTGTTTTCTTGGTTTTGGCATAAAAGACCGGAGTCTCTGAGCTTCTAAAATGTAACAAACCTCGAATAATCGAACCTCGATCGCTTCGGCCGCGGCTCAGAGACTCCGGTTCCGGAGTAGAAACGTAGGATAGACTGTGATGACATGACATGACATGACATTGACATGACATGACATGACATGTCGCTGTCGCTGTCAGCGCAGCGACAGTCGACACTGATGACACACCGATGACACTGTAAGCAATATTTGAGCAATAATATATCGCGAGTTGTGATGCCGTGGCAGAGTCGAGAAATATTGTTGCAAAGCATATTTTATGACGTGGCTCTCACATGATCCCTTCGATTAATCGAGAGCTGATGTGTCACAAATATATCATGAAGAGGAGCTAATTAGCCCCAATATCAGCTGATGTTGCTGACGCTCCCTCAGGTGATATTGGGGCTAATTAGCACCTCTTCATACTATCTATTATGCTCCTTCGCTTGGTATATACTGCATATCTAACCAAATGTCGCTCCACCTCTTCTTCCTCGAGGTTGGTCTAAACCAACCTTGCTTGGGATGAAACCCAACCACATCGAACTTATCTCATCGGTACATTTTTCTCAATGAACCTGTAAGGTTTGAGCCTCAGACGGCTAGGACAAGTTTGTAGGCTGATTTTGTTTTCCACGATTTATTACGACCCCAAAAAACAAAATCAGCCATCGCCTTAACGTTCTCGAAAGACCTTCAAACTTGTAATATACATTACTTAACTAAGATAGGTGCGATAAGATAGTCCGATGTGGTTGGGTTTCATCCCAAGCAAGGTTAGTTTAGACCAACCTCGACTTCCACACCCCAAGAGGTCACGAATGCGCCATGAACCAAAAACCAAAACAGCCTAGGACTTATGCTCACTCAATGCTCCTCATACTTTGCATAGATGCCAAGGATGCAAACGTGAAATATGTATATCTTAATACGATACTTTCGATATGGTTGGGTTTCATCCCAAGCAAGGTTGGCATTCGCCAACCTCGACTTCCACATCTCAAGAGCGCGCGTCCCTCCTCGCAATCGGATACCTGCGACATGACCTGCGCACACATAGTATCATAAGTTTACACATTATGATAAGCGAACTGAAAAATAAAAGTAGTCGAGCACTTTGGAAATCCCTGCGTGTATCACAGCAGTCACAGCACCGTTCGCCCCATGAGGCGGCGGAACGTTGAAGAAATTGCGTACTGTAGCTGAAGAATTTTGCGATGCAATTGCGGATTGGGATGGGTCAACGAAGAACGAGTGTCACAGTAACGAGTAAGCAGTCACGCAACGGCATCGGCAGCGCAGCGGCAATGGTGTCCGCGATGTCGATGTGACATCACATGTGTTCACCGTCTGCTGCCGGCGACGTTCATTGTGGTCATTGTCTCGCGCGATAGACGCAGCCGTGACATTCAGTCATCATGTGTCATCAGGACAATTCGACGAGTTCCCAGCGCCCGCGCCCGTACCCTGTCCCTTATTATAATCGTAAAAAATTCCTCTCTAAAATTTCGTTTCGGTGTGCGGTGATTTGGCATTTATATACCAGAAGGTATTATACCAGGTTGAAACTGCGAAGTCCTTGCTCGAATGGGAATTTTTTTGAAAATGAAATGGGATCGAATGCTGCCGACTGTACAGTTGAACAGTCACAGGATTCCTACTCGCAACTGTATTGCCATCTGATTGGATCATATGATCACGAGGATTGCCAGCATGGAGATACTTGGAGTAGGTGATACGGTACTTGTCCTGCACGAGATAATTCTTTGTAGGAAGCGAGAACTGAGAAATAAAAAAGAGGATCTGAATTCCTGCGAAATTTTGGTACAAAAAGAACGAACGCTCAAGCTGTCACTCCTTCTGTCGCTTCTGCTTAAAGGTGTCATTTGTGAATCTCCTCACGTCAGGTCCCTCGCAAACCCCTCCCGTGCACATCGAGTTTCGGGCGTTCACCTCTCTCA
The DNA here is from genome assembly GCA_001247695.2 of Cymbomonas tetramitiformis. Lineage (NCBI taxonomy): Eukaryota > Viridiplantae > Chlorophyta > Pyramimonadophyceae > Pyramimonadales > Pyramimonadaceae > Cymbomonas > Cymbomonas tetramitiformis. The sequence continues at coordinate 34,646 of LGRX02006279.1, forward strand.
ACAGGGCGTTCGTGAAAGTCGATATTGCAACCTTGCATGTCTATTTTCACCTTCTAAAGTCGTAGACGTAGAAGTAGCTGCCGCCTGAATATTTATGCGGTCCGTGGACAACAGAATCCAACACTCTTTTCAGTGAATGTGTACACTTAGACAAGTAAGCATACGCACTACTACATTTCAGGTCCGATGCCCGAATCTCTGGGATGTTCTCTCCGACGAAGTTGCCAACTGCCTTGAAGTTTAGCGACAAGCCTTTAAAAGGCGGCGTCAGCAGAGTACAGAGTGAATATCGAATGAAGAATTTTGATCTGGCGCGTATAAACAGAATTCTCGTTCGAGCTATTTTTCTCGTGAGATGTATGCGTGCGCGCGCGCGTTTCATTTTGGCTGATGAACGGGGCTGGAACAGATATTTAGATACGGCGTTAACAAGCAAGGAGCCAGATAGCCCTCCGTCTTCACCGACTCTGATGTCTCAGTACTTCCCCCACTGTACTTCTTAGTGACCCACCAAGGTTCCCTCCGTTCAAGGGTACATCGGTGTCGCTAGATTATCTTTATTCTGCTTTTCAAAATTCCCTTGAAGACCTGCACTCGACGTTTCCGCCAGAGAGCTGTAATAGCTTCTCACTTTTTCTTGCATCTGACCGTTAGCAGTTGAATCCGCCGCCCGCCGTCCCATACAGACGAAGCTTTCTCCTGCTCACGTTCAAGGAAGTTTGCGTTGCTGTAAACCTAGCAAAAACGCTGGTCACTGCGTGGGCCGCGTCGGATATTCCTTGAAACTACCATACGTCCATGGGCTCTTTGCTTGATCTTGACTCTTACTTACGCGTATACTTCCTCCGCGCGAGCACTCACCTGCGTTCATCCGTGCCGTACCCATTTTCTTTATTCTCAGTTCCCAACTCCTCTAGAAGTGGACGTGCTCGACTTTCTTCGCCGTATTCCCATACCTCTCCCTCATCCGCTCCCAGATTGTGGCTCTGACTTGAGACCCCTCCGCAGGATCGAGCGTGGGCGTCGTCGCCGCGCAGCATGCGCGCCCCCCGCCTGCATCAGTGCGAGCGTCTCTTCCACCGCCGGGCCAGCTTCTTTGCACCCCCCTCTCAAGGTCGAGCTCCCCCCTTGCTGTTCTCCCTGCCCTGCCTGCTCTCGGCTTGCCTCCGCAGCTCTGTCGTCTCACGCAGCTGTCCCTGCTGTACCCAGGTCTTGCCCGTAGGTCTTTGTCGTTCCTGCCTTCTTCCCGTGTCTGTGCCATACCTGCTTCGCCTGCTCCGGCCTTGCTCCCGCGTGCTGTTGCCCCGGCCTTACCCGTCCCTCTACCTGGCCCCTGCTTTGCTTCTGCATCTCTTTCGTCCCTGCCTCTGCGACGCCCCTCCATTCTACTCGTGTCTCTGTCGCCTCTGCCTTTGTCTTGTCTCATCGTCGCCTTAGCCCCCGCTTCTCTGTTGCCTCTGTCCTGCCTCACCCTTGTCCTTTGCCTTGGGCCGTTTTGAATCCGCTGGCTCGACCCCACGTGCCCTTTCCTCGTCTCCGTCGTTCAAACCCTTCTGTCTTTCGCTGAAGAGAAGGCGTGGGGCAGCAGCGGCTGCCGATGTGGGAGATGCGTGGCGGGCACAAGCACTGCTTCGTCCTCGAAGGTGCTCTTTCAGCCTCACGCCGCGTCGCGTCGCTCACTTTGAGTCCTCACTTCCTGCGGGAGGGGTATGCTGCACTCTCCGAGGGGTCGAATCCGAAATCCAGTCATCACTGGTTTTGTCCCAAAGCGGAGATTCGAGGGCCCCAACACCCTTCAGGCCACGTGGCACCCTGCAGGCCACGTGCACTGCAAGAGAAGTTGGTCACGAGAGGCCATCGTCAGCGCCATATGGACAATCCTGCTTGTCGGCGCACCGTCCGAGCCACACAGGCTGCAGTATTCTGGAAGCTGATTTCCAGGGCCCCCACGCCTCCGTTGAGTGTTAAAGAGCCGTTCGAAATACGGTGACAGGATCCAACATCTCGACACGCATAGTGGAGATTGACGAGGAAGCTAGCAGCACTGATGGCAATGCGCTGAAGGCCCTACGTCGGATCCCCCGCCGTATTCAGAGCTTCCAAGCCCGCGTCCAGGTACAGCCTTTATCCTTTATCGCGCTCAGGAAATCACCCCTCTTCCCGACTGAAAGCACACCTGAATCATGGCAGGCGCTCGTTTTTTTAGGCTTCTTTCCCATGTGAGTACTTGGTACCCCCTTGGTTGTGGCTCTTTCCACCACGGCGGCGCTGGTCGCCCCCTTCATCAAGTTTGCCCCACGTCACCGCTGGGCGCCCCCATTATCGAGTCTCCTCCTGCCCTATCAGGGCTAGGTGCCCCCTTTATCAAGACACCTCCTGCCACGTCACCGCTGCGCGCCCCGTTATCAAGTCTCCTCCTGCCACGTCACCGCTAGGCACCCCCTTTATCAAGACTGCTTCTGCCATATTCCTCCCGTGGACAAGAGGGCAGATGCGGGAACGAGGAGGCTGTGCAGAGTCGACCGGCCAAGGGGAGAGGGTGTCCGGGGAACGCTGGATCGGCAGGACTCTTTCTGGCCCGATCCTCGGTTAGTGACGCCGGACTACTACATTTATGCCAAGTGGCGCTTTGTGCAGCGGATCGCGGCGAGCGCTATCAGCGTGCTCGCGACCCAGCAGATGCTCTTCGCCATCGGCCTGGGCGCCAAGTGAGTCCTCCCAGGCACCTGCAGGAGTGGGCGGGGGGAGAGCTGGAGGAACGGCCCGGTAGGTTTGGAGAGACCTTGAACCTTCGTGCCACTTGCACTTGCCAGTCCGGGCTTAGCAGACCTCTCTCTCAGGGCCTCCCTCGGCTCATATTGCCCGCCTGCCTCTCGTTGCCTCGAGAGCCGTCTGCTTAACGTCTCCTTGGTGGAGCTCGCTGGCGGCGCTGACTGGTGGGGCGCTTGGCGCGGGAGGGGGGGTGGCCCGGGGCTCGGCTGTAGGAAGGCGCTGCCCACCGCGGCGGCGCTCAACTGGGTCCTCAAGGACGGGCTCGGGCGCCTGGGGAAGCTCACCGTCGCCACCAACTTCGGGCGCGAGTTCGATGCCGATCTCAAGCGATTCCGCTTCACTTCCTCCATCGTGTTCAACGCAAGCGCTGCCGTCGAGATCCTCACTCCACTCTTCCCGAACCACTTCCTGGTGCGCTGCCATCGGCTTCACCAGCTACTTCCCCCAGCCCG
>LGRX02006279.1:40444-91070 GCA_001247695.2 Cymbomonas tetramitiformis
TACTTCCCCCAGCCCGCTGCCATCGGCTTCACCCAATGAATCAGGAGCTCGCTCAGGGCCCCTGATCCTCACCTGTGGCGCTCGCTACCTTCTCTGACCTTCTTGGCTCCTGCTTTCGGCCCTTTCCCTCGGCTGCTGCATCCCATTTACCTTCTTGGCTGCCCTCGCCTTCTCCGGCCACTCCCCGCCCACAGCCCCTCCTTGGCGCCACCCTTCCTCTCTCCGATCACGGCACTCCCCCACCCTCGGCCGCAGCCTTCCGCCCGCTGCTAAACTCACTGAGCTTTAGGAGCCCTCTCTGCGATGACGCCACCACGCCACCGCCACCTGGCACGCAGCGTAGGCAGGGTGCCCCATGCATCAGAGCAAGCGAGCCCGGCCAGATGACAACCAGACGGCAGCCGGGTGATTGCTGCAGCCGGGAGCGCGCTTCCTGGTTTGACCGCATCTTGCATCGGCACACTCGCAACAGGCTGAGGGGGAGGAGGGAGGGATGGGGAGCTTGCAGCTGCTGGCAACCACAGCTAATATTGGCAAGTCCATCGGCATCACCACCGCGAACGTGGTGAGGGCACCGATCCAACGGTCCTTTGCGCTCGGGGAGAACCTGGCCGACATCTCTGCACGCACCTCCGCCCAACAGGTGCGACACAGCAGACTGTTGCTGTCGGCGCCTCCACCTGGAATGACCGCATTTGCCGCAGTCAAAGGCTGACAGGGGCCGGTGAGGCGCCGCGCGCAAGCCGCGCCCGAGAGCTGTTTGGAGTGGACGGCGCATGAGCTTGAGCCAGGGGTTCGGGTGGTCCCCTCGATCCACGGGGCGGTGCAAAGATGAGACTCGAGCTTGAGCCAGGGGTTCGGGTGGTCACTCTCGATCCACGGGGGCGGTGCAAGATGAGACTCGAGCTTGAGCCAGGGTTGGTGGTCCCCTCGATCCACGGGGCGGTGCAAAGATGAGACTCGAGCTTGAGCCAGGGGTTCGGGTGGTCCCCTCGATCACGGGGCGGTGCAAACATGAGGCTCGAGCTTGAGCCAGGGTTCGGGTGGTCCCCTCGATCCACGGGGGCGGTGCAAGATGAGGCTGAGCTTGAGCCAGGGGTTCGGGTGGTCCCTCGATCACGGGCGGTGCAAAGATGAGGCTCGAGCTTGAGCCAGGGGTTCGGGTGGTCCCCTCGATCCACGGGCGGTGCAAGATGAGACTCGAGCTGGAGCCAGGGTTCAGGTGGTCCCCTCGATCCACGGGCGGTGCAAAGATGAGACTCGAGCTTGAGCCAGGGGTTCGGGTGGTCCTCTCGATCCACGGGGCGGTGCAGATGAGACTCGAGCTGGAGCCAGGGGTTCGGGTGGTCCCCCTCGATCGGGCGGTGCAGAGCATGAGGCTCGAGCTTGAGCCAGGGGTTCGGGTGGTCCCCTCGATCCACGGGGCGGTGCAAAGATGGGGGAGTAATACGACGGAGAATGGGCCGCTCTTGCTCGCACGGCCAGGGAAGCAGGCAGTGAGATGCTATGGTATAGGGTGTTGCTGTAACTGTAGATGTTTCTTGACATCGGTACAAGGAAGTGCCCCCTGTACAAGGAAGTGCCCCCCCCTCCCCGTACTGCGATGTCACTTTTTGTGGCGTTGACGGGCTTGGGCAGGTGCTGGCTGATAACCTCGGCCTTGCTCTGGCCGTGGGGATCACCTTTATGTGCCGCAAGTCGGTGAAGGCGCGTGCGATGGTACCTTACGCTTTGTTCCCCGCGCTCTGCCTCGTGGACTTGGGCTGCATCCACAAGGTGCGTGCCACGTGCCTCTCTCCAGGTTTAGGGTTTAGGATTAGCTGGTGCTACTCGTCCTAGGTGGCGGTGTTGCCCATCACATCTGCGAGCCCTGTATCAGGCCAATTGCGCGCGCGCAAGGATCTGAGCTCACCAGCCGTGTTGGCGCATGTTGGGGAATCGAACATCGAGGGGGCGGACGACGTGGTGCTTGTTTCATTCGGGCAGGAGCTGAAGGCGGTGCAGCTCAAGACGCTGAACAAGGAGCGCGCGGAGATGATCACCGGGAAGTGGCTCGACACGGGGCGCATTCCCTCCTTTGCGGAGGTGGCCAATGATGAGCGCATTTTAATCCCCGCTTCCTTGGATGAGGGCTCTCTGCCCTTGCAGGTGGGCCTTCCCCGCCGCTGCCGTCTCTGGCCCGCATGTGTCGTCTGCACTTGCTGCCGTCACGCATCGCCTCCCAACCGGCCTTTCGTCACCACCTGGGATCTCTGCGAGCAGTGCGCGTGATCTCTTGTCACCGCCAGACCCCTGAAGCGCCAGCCGAGTCACGCGAGCAATCTGTGATCTCTTGTCACCACCCGACCCCTGAGCGCGAGCCGAGTTAGCGCGAGCAAGCTGCTGATCTCTTGTCACCGCCAGACCCTGAAGCGCCAGCCGAGTCACCGCGAGCAAGCTGTGATCTCTTGTCACCGCCAGACCCCTGAAGCGCCAGCCGAGTCAGCGCGGCAAGCAATGTGATCTCTTGTCACCGCCAGACCCCTGAAGCGCCAGCGAGTCAGCGCGAGCAAGCTGTGATCTCTTGTGCCGCCAGACCCCTGAGCGCCAGCCGAGTCACCGCGAGCAAGCTGTGATCTCTTGTCACCGCCAGACCCCTGAAGCGCCAGCCGAGTCACCGCGAGCAAGCTGTGATCTCTTGTCACCGCCAGACCTGGAGGCGCCAGCCGAGTCACCGCGACAAGCTGTGATCTCTTGTCACCGCCAGACCCCTGAAGCGCCAGCCGAGTCACCGAGCAAGCTGTATTCTCAAAAGCGCCAGCCGAGTCACCGCGTGCAAGCTGTATTCTCAAAAGCGCCAGCTGAGTCACCGCGAGCAAGCTGTATTCTCAAAAGCCGTGAGCTGCAAATTCGGCCCTTCCTAGGCTGCAGAGAGTGAAGAGCATGACGGGGTTGGTGGCGGGTGCAGATCCGCCCGCTCGGCGATGTGGTCCCGACGGTGGAGGAATTAGACGCGGTGTTAGCGGCCTCTTGCCGTGTGCTTGGGCAGCCCACAAAGTATGTGTTGACGTACCGCCCAGCGGAGAAGAAGCACGGCCTGCACAGCGCGCTGCAGCGCTGGATGGCCAAGGCAGTGTATGGCAACCGTAAGTCACGGATCCGCGGCCGCGCTGTCGTGGCGCTCCACTCCGACGCTGCCACGTCGGATATTCTATGCGCGCTTTTGCAGGTGTTCCCTAACCTGCTCCTTGAGGCTTCTGGGCGTGCCATCCATTGCGGGTTGGAGAAGACCGGGGTTTCCTCCAATGCTCCAGTGCGATGACGCGCGCCGTTTGCTGTGGGCCAATCACAGGGGCCTCTGCAGTGCCCTTCCAGCGAGGGTCCCGGGGGGCTACACACCGGAGAACTCCTCCATCGCCACGTGTGCCTTTGACTGAGTTTATGTGCGTTGGCGCAGAAGCGAGACATGTACACTGAGTCGGGTGTGCCGGGTAACCTCTGCAGGCGGCGCACCTGCGTCGGCTACCCTATCGTGCAGATCTCACGGCAGAGCAGGCGCGGAGCTGGGCCATGGAGGAGAGCCTGCGCCGCGCAGTGGTATTTGCGCCCTTCATCCCTCCTATCCCCCTTGTGAAAGGCCTGAGGTGCTGCGCGCCTCTTGGCGCACGAATGCCTGTGTGCCGGATTCCTGCAAAGCCGATTCGCGTGACGTTGGACAGCAACAGGGGTGTCGTCAACATATGCATTGTTCATGTTTAAGGACTCTGAGCGAATATTGAGCGTGATTCCTCTGAGGCAGAGATATGCAATCACGCAACATTGCCTAAGCTCAGTATGAGATCCAAGAGGTCGGGAATATGGGATGGGTGGACACAGCGGGATCAGCAGAGCTTCATGCGTGCAGCAAGCAGCGAGGGATGGATCACAAAGACGGTGCTGTTATCTTCCGCTGAGCGCGCAACATTCCACGTGGATGGGGGCATGCAAGCATTGGCCAAGGCATGCCAGGAGACTGTGGGGTCGAGGAGATGACATACGTGCCTTGCTGGCACGTCAGATACCTCCTGGTGTTGCTAAGGAATGCTGCAAACTGCCAGTTTCTGCTATTGTGTGAATTAAAGCGACATAAGAGGATGCTGGACGAGCCTTGAGATCTTGCAGTAGCAACATGGCAGTCCCTAATGCCAATGAACTTGGCTGATATGGCGGTGTTGTAGTGCATGACATGCACGGCTGCTACCTGGGATCCAATTTTATTGAACTATATCATTATCCATCGGATGATGGACATGTATTTGTAATTCGTACTCGTCCACTTGCTGTTGACGTACAGATATACAAGTTGTTATGTATTCCTCTTCAATATAATTCGGTAGGTTAGCTCTAGCAAATAAGTTTGAGAGCTCTTTGTCCCAGTGGAGCTGAGGTGTAAGTTGTGAGCAGGACCCCACTCTCTAAAGCTGACAGAATCTGTATGCCAAATGCTCGTTCGATGGCACGTTATCCTTTCCCAGCAGTGTCCCCAGATCAGCGCAGTAATACGGATTAGTCTCGCAGTGATGGGTAATTCTAAATGCATAGTATGGCCTATTACATATAATGATGCGACCATTTGGGTGTTATATGGACGCATAGCGTATCGTGATCCAAGGGACCTTACAGGTGTGATTTACAATGACGGGGTAATGGCAAGTCCAAAAACGTGGTTTTGATAACATACTTGATGCATTCCTTGTGTGAATTTTGAGAAATGCAATATACTTGGGCTCGGGGTTTTTTGGGGAAGAATTTTAGAGCTATTTGGGAAGAATTTTAGAGCTATTTGGGAAGAATTTTGACATTGGTTCTTTTTGGGAAGATTTATGAGAACTGACGCATGCGTGCGTGCTCATACGTACTGACGCGCATGAGTCGCCGCGGATACGGTGGGATGTATACTGGTCATACCAGCCTGAAAAGGTCCAACGTCCAACTCTCGCTATAGCCGATATAGCGCAATAGCATGCACATCTCGGATACATTACGTGATACATTAGTCACGAGAGAAACGTTGGAAATGTAAATTCAATCATCTTCACCGTGCAATGAAAATGTAGCAATATCTGCATTATTATTCAATCGTGCGTACCCGCGAAAAGTCGAAGTGGGGTAAGCCACAATGGGGTGTATGGCATATGACTGCTTTTCTTGTACGGTATGTCATTTTGCGACGCAAAAGATTCGTTCTGGTTTTTGACAGATTCACCTCTCGCATACGGCATGCGTATGATGCTCGCAGTGTCACTGTCCCATTTTACAGCAGATGTCGCTTTGAGCATTTTGCGATGTACAGATGCTATTTGTTAACTACGCAATTTCAACTTAACGCGGAACGCGCTCTCTCTCTCTCTCGCAGTGAGACCCCGCACAGCCAGGCGAAGATTTCTAAGATTGTGTGTTCATCTAAGTAACTTATTCCTATATAATATTACCACAGATTTCTACTGAGTCCGTGGGTATCCGCATCGCGGAGAATGATAACCGCTTTCGCTACTTTTGGAAGTCGCGAAAAACCACAAATCCCGCTCACTATACCCACATGAACGCGCCGGCCCTTTGCGAGATTTGTGGTTGGCCGTTCAGGCTGTACGAATTAATGTTAAAAAAATAACACACATGATATAATATTTTGGTAAACGGTTCCCTCATCCGCTGCGCATGCTTTGCTTGCAAGCGAGCGCGCGGATGAGGGACGAAACCCTAGCGGAAACGTGGACGCGGTGGACATCCGCGTTTTTGCTAGGGTTGACAGCGCGCTGTCAGATGCTAAAAAAGTGTTTGCTGTGCGTATATTATATGCGTAGTACGCTTGTGCTATGCATGATGCTTTCATGCGGTGCGTATGTCGAGCCTTTCACTCGATGCGTGCCCAATGACCCCCTCCCTTGCGCGGCGTCCCAGATCCCATAATGTGCACGGATCTCGCGTGCGCAAAAAAATATGTTGTTCCTAACACGCCCAGCAATAAGTATGCTAAGTTTCGATGCTTGAAGTCTATCTCTCAGACCTCTACCTCACGCTGCTGGACAGTGACTTACGTAGCAGCAGCGTGAGGTAGAGGTCTGAGCGAAAACATCTCGATCTGAGCGGATAGTGGTTTGTTCGACTGAGTACGTGGCGGAAGCTAGACACGCGTCATCATACCACGGATATACGAATGGAAAATATAAAAATTAAATTTCACCAACAAATATTTTGGTGAATATAAACCTTTGGTATATTCACTACATCTACTGAAAAAATATGATTACCGCAAGACTTTTGGTTATTGGTCATCCAGACCACAGGCTAACATGACCTTGAAGCTATCTTCCTGGAATCATACAATGTTTATAAATATATGGTATTTTGTCTATTGTACGATTTATACCCATGGCAAAATGTTATGAGGACTGATAGTGTCACGGTTATAGAGAGGGAACTCAGATTTCAACTTGAATTTTCCAGTGTACCACACACTCATACGCGTGAATATACGTCGCGAGCGTCACGCATGAGTCATTGTCAAAATTCTTCCCAAAAATGACCAATGTCAAAATTCTTCCCAAATGGCTCTAAAATTCTTCCCCAAAAAGACTTTCGCCATATACTTGGGGGCATCGCAAACCTGATCCTGATGTACTTTTCAAGTGGCCGAGTAGTGTTTTCGACGCCGTTCGAAATTCAAAGTGTGGGTTGCTTAGAACGAACGTAATAAGTAAAAAGAAAGTTCGGACCTATATCAACAAAACCACGAATCAAACCAATATGGCAGTCGGTGTATAACAGCTAACAATCAAAATCGCTTTGTTCAAGTATAGGCGATACGCATATTGTCTGTTAGTAAAGGTGCGTGCATTCTATGCATCTTTGCAAAATTCAAATCCAGCGATTTTAAAGCCCATCAACCGACACTTTATGAAAGGTTCAATGTTGCTACAATGTGCTGCAGGTACGTCGTTATGAACCGCTATCTCACAGGCTCATATCGCCGATGTTAAGATTTAGAAATTGCATATAAAGGGTAGGTTGCGGTGAAAATTTGATATATCTAATTTCGCAACGTTTCCCATCTTTAACCGAATTTCCAGGTATATTTATTTTGTAAAATCGCAGGGAGCCTTATATGGGTGTGTATTTATTTGGGAATAGAAAAGTCGCTCGAGGATACTATGCATTTTGCATTCTGGGGAATACTTTTCTGTGCATGACACACACGACAGTCGGACGGGCGCGGGCACACGCGTGTCGCTGTCGGAAAGTATGGCTGTCGCTGTCGCTCGGCTGGAGGTGCAATATTTTACGCCTGTGAAGCGCTTACGTATGCGAAAAGCGCTTCTCGCACGCATGCTCCCTGCTGTGGTTAATTGAATTTCATTACGCAAACAAAATTTCTCACGTTCGTAACTGAAATATATGTACTCCTAACACGAATACCTATATATTGAGCTCTTGATTGAGCCATTTTTGTGGCCGCATCAGCTCAGTTTGCAGTCGCGACTGTGGTGGTAGGTCTATGTATCTTTCAAACTCAATGTTGACCAAGCATATCCTACGGAGTACATTATCAATGCATTAGCCGATGCGAGGACATGCACGAGAGGTAAGAGGGACAAGTGGAAAGGATGCAAGAGGGAGGGGGAAATCAAGGTAGCGTTTGCGCGAAGGCCATTTCTGCAAAAACTTTTCAGATTCTAGATCGTGAGATATGAGCGATTTAAGTATGTGCTTAAGTATGGTTAAGTATGGGAGAAAATCTTGCGTTAGCGAACATAACTTTTCCATCACATGGCCAATTTAAATTTTGAAGTGCCCAATATGTTTAAAGTGGTCAGGGCGACCTATTCATAAAATGAAATATTTTTGAAAAGTTTTTGCAAAAATTGCCTTCGCGCAAACGCTACCTTGAAATGGTACTCACCTCCCCGCCGTAGTGAGTGAGTCCGCAGATGTGCGGCTGACGTTGAATGGTTCCGAAAACGCGAGAACTCGCCAAATTCTCACAATGCAGGCACCATTCGAGGCAGCAGGCTGCCACCTCCCCTCCGTTCATGTTGCCATCGTCTCATCACCCGAGACGACAGCCGGGTTTGCGTCACCCGTGCACGAGTGTGTCCACAGATGTGCGGCTGACGTTAAATTGTTCCTAAAACGCGAGAAGCCTCACCAGCTTCTCACGATGCAGGAACCATTCGAGGGAGCAGGCCTCCGCGTGGTATCCGCGCGTGGGACACTCCCGCCCCGTTGCGCGTGATGGTGATTTCCGCGCATGGGGCACTCCCGCCCCCGCGCACGTGATGATGGTGGTATATCCGCGTAATTGCCTCGCTGAACTGAAAAGTGTGCTGCTAGAGGACGGGTCCCCCTATACCGAAAGTCATGCTGCTTGAGGAGGAGCCCCCTAGGCGTTCGGTCTTGCTATTAGGGGGGGAAGGGACCCCCCGCGAGCAATGTGCGTCCGCCCGAAGTAATGGGAGCATAATGATTGGGGAATAGATTGGTGCTAAATGGGGAATAGAAATTCTGTCCATTTCTGGGGAATATATCATATGTCACATGCCATCTATCGTTTGTACTATCAACTATGAACTATCACTACTGTAGGTGTCCACCGCTCGTGTCCACCGCGGAGGTACAAGCGCAAGCGGTTCAGCGTGTGCAATATTTTGCGCCTGGCACACCCCCTTCTTCTAAACAATTTATTGCATGTAGCATGAAGCATAATTTTTTCCACCTTTCGATTCTAAAGCGTTTGTATTCATTAGGAGAATACCTTTCGTTTGAGCTATCGATTGGCCCCATCCGCAACCGCATCAGCTTAGCGTTCAGTCGCGACTGCAAGCTAAGTTGGTGCGGTGTGAGATGGTTTCAACCACTTGCGGCTTTGCATAATAGGGGTTTTCGTGAGAATCTTCTCACGAAACTTGGCAGTGATATTGTTCATAGCAATATCAGTGCACCCTCAAGAGCATATGGCAAGCCGTTAAGTATATCAAAGATGGCCGCGTGCTGGCATGATGCCTTTTGGGTTTGAGACCCAAACCCAAACATGCCAAACAGCGAAGGGCTTCCCGTGAGTTCCAGCGCACGTAACTTTGCAAAATATATTGATAAGATGTATATATTTCACATTTCTGAAGTGCAAGGTTTGCGATAGCTTGTGCGCGAAGTTAACATATTATTTCTTTGACCCAGATTTATGAGTTTTAATATCACGCTAAAATCTGTGTCAAAGAAATAGTTATACTATTTTGCGCACAGCCTTTCTTAGACCTTATTATGCTTCGAATATATCTAAGATAAATATCTTGGCAATATTTCTACGCAGTTACGTGCGCTAGAACGCACGGGCAGCCGTTTGCTGTTTAGCATGTATTGGGTTTGGAAACATTCGAACCCAAGCCCAATAGATCTGCCAAAGAAATAAATTGATGGTTTTGCCAACAAGTTATCTCAGGCCTTGAGCTTCTGAGAACTGAAAGATATATGTCTTGTAAATATTTGTGCATAGTTTCGCGCGCTATAACGCACGGGAATTACTTTTCAGTTTGGCATGTATTGGGTTTGGGTAAACTCGAACACAAACCCAATAAATCTGCCAAAGAAATAAATTGATGACTTCGTGCACAAGGCTTTTGAGGCCTTGGGCCTTTGGCAACTAAAAGATATACATCTTAGTACTGTAATACTTTTGCAAAGTTACGTGCGCTGGAACTCACGGGAAGCCCTTTGCTGTTTGGCATGTTTGGGTTTGGGTTTGCGGTTTACCCAAACCCATGATGTGTAGCACGCGTTTTGCGCATAGCTTACATCAGAGGTTGTGCGTTTGAGGGTGCACCAATACTGCTGTTAGCAATATTGGTGCCAAGTATCGTGCGCTAGAACGCACGAGAACCCCTCCGCTGTTTGAGTTTTTATGCGATGTGCATGAAAGTTATAAGGGCCTGTTTTGGAAAATGTTTTCCTAATCTAATTTACTCGCAAACAGTGTGGGGTATACGTGCAGTGAAGCCTTAATTTAATATTCACGGCCGTGAATTTAATATTCACGGCCGTGAATTACAGATTCGGGAGGGCGTAAACGGTACGTTTATGTCATGTGAGAACTGAAGTCGGCTTGGTTGCAAAGACCTGTCTGGTATTTTCTCTAAGTATTTTCAGACGTGTTCCCAAAGTGACCAAAAACCGAACGATCGGCGATCGAACGGTTTTTGGTCACTTCGGGAGTGAGATCGTGAGTTTAGGCTTGGTGACAACACTGAGTATTTTCAGACGTGTTCCCAAAGTGACCAAAATAACCGTTCGATCGCCGATCGAACGGTTTTTGGTCACTTTGGGAGTGAGATCGTGAGTTTCTAAGGCTTGGTGACAACACGCGAGACAACACTCAGTGTTTTAAGTATTTCCGTCTGAAAATACTTGGAGAAAATACTCACTGTTTGATTTGTTAAATATGCAATTTTAACTAAAGGCGGAAGGCTTTCTCTCCGGGAGTGTGCCCCTGTCCAGCGAAATAAAGATCTCTAAGATTGTATACTAATCTGAGTAATCTTTTGCTTCAAAATATTATCACATATTCCTACTTAGTATGATGTGGGTACCCGTTTCGCAAAGAAGATGAAAACCCATAGCGCAACTATTGCGGGTTTCAAATTCCTTAAATTCCACCCGCTTCCGCCAAATGAACGCGTCAGCCCACAACGAGATGTGTGGTTGACCGTTTAGTCTGTGCAATTTGTTTAGGGAAATCAACGCATACGAAATACTATTTTTGCTAACGCTTCCCTCATCCGTTGCCCAGGCTCTCTTGCAACGCGGCGAGCGCGCGAATGAGGGAAGAAACGCCTAGCGGAAACGTGGACGCGGTTGACATCCGCGTTTCCGCTAGAGGTGAAATTGCACTGCCAAACGGTCAATATGTGTTTATTATGCTTATATGATATGCGTGATGATATGATCATGTTGTGCAGGATGCGACGTCCCTGTTGGGCGTGAGTCGAGTTGGCTGGCTCGAATCACGCCCATTACCCCCCTCACAAGAACCGTCCAGCATCCTAGATTCCGAACGGATCTTGCTTCCAACCCTTTCTAATTTAAGCAGAATTGCCTGCACACTCGGTATCGTGGTCTACAGGAACTCGCGTAGAATCACGTATCTGACAGTTCAATGAAAGCCACGTACCTGGTTCACTGAAAGCCCCGTATCGGGTTCAACAAAAGCCACTGCGTATCTGGTTCAACGAAAGCCCTGTATCTAGTTCAATGAAAGCCCCGTATCTGGTTCAACGAAAGCCCCGTATCTGGTTCATTGAAAGCCCCGTAATCTTGCTTGCGCAAAAAAAGTTGTTCCTAACACTTATTATGTAGTCAACTGTACAAGGGAACCGTGGAAAGCAAGGGCAACGCACCTTTCATTTTTGATGGAGAATCTTTTACCGTGTCCTCTTTCTTGAATAGAGGACAATAAAAGGCATACCATCAGTGTGTTCAATAGTACAACGACACCCGCCGTTGTCGCAAGAAAGGCACACCCTGGTGTACTTTTTCGGAGGCTTCCTCATGTTTGCAATAACCAAGTCAGCAGGTGGGGTGGGGGGGAAATAATACAAACGGTGATACTAGACGCACGTGCGTGTGACACATAATATATTCCCCAGAAATGGACAGAATTTCTATTCCCCGATTAGCACCAATCTGTTCCTCGAAACCCTTTTTTCCCTAAGTAATTTGCCTAGGTTCGTCTTTTATTATTAAGAGCAGGGGTCACGCGCAGTCACGCCCACGCACTAAGCACACGCACGACGCGACTAAACACTAAGCATTTCACTGCAACTCGCTCACAGTTCATTAACCGTGTCGAGCAGAGTGTCGCAAGGGCGGCAAGCGCATATTTTTCTAACTAGTACTAACAATCATGCACTCACAAAAACCCACGCCGAGTTGCTGGATATTCAGCCAGGACTATCATAATTCGTAACACCGCGGCATGGTGTACAATTGATATGCAGGTAGCGTATGATGACACAAGTCCACCCGCCACAGTATTTTTCTATCGCTGTATATTCCTGAGATGTGTCCGCAGTTCGTGGTGGTGTACGTATGCTAGTGTGCCCGGCCCATTAGGAAAGGGCGGCTGTACCTTTTTCGAGAAAGCGATGACAACTGAAATTTTGAAACCTGTGGGAGCGCCCCATACTATGAAAGTGGGCCGGCCCACGAGGTATGTGTATATGTTCATGTGTTGCTGTATGCATACTGCCCAGTCAAGTTCGGCTTCGAACCATTATTTTCTAAGGGTACCCATTATCGAAAAAACTGCCTACATGCATGTGTTCATAACGCGGCATGCATTACGCGTGTACGAATAGTCACGTGATGCATGCTACTATATGCGTCTAAATGCAGTATGCAGCGACCTTCGCTCATACCTACAATATGCGTGTTTCACACTGCGAATCGCTTCGTGTGTAAGCCGTGTATGCCCCGTCGCGCGGGACTACACGCGTCGTGATTATCACCGTCTGATTTAATAATCGGACGGCCTATGTTGCTTGGTACAAATCGTACAATGCGTAGTGGTAATCCAGAGTGAACACTATAATTTATGTGATGGTGTTTCTGGAGTGATATAGTAAGCCAAAGTGAATACTATAATACTCAGTCGTACCAGGAGGGATGTCAATGGCTACATAACAATATGATAGTCCCCCTGCACCATATTGAATACCGCAATCGCACCTTATCATTTTCATCAGATGTAGCATGTTTCATATTTCACTTTTCAATCCACAAATGTGCACACGCACACACACAAAACATACGCACACGCACGCGCACGCACGCACACTTACTCAGTCAGTCAGTCAGTCAGTCAGTCACTCACTCACTCACTCACTCAGTCACTCACTCACTCACTCACTCACTCACCCAGAACGGTATGGCCGAGACCCGCCGACAAAAATTCATCCCACCATCATCATTCCAGTGGATGTGAGAAGCATGCAGTAAGGCGGCGGGACTGTGCCAAGATTCAACCGACACACGCACACGCGCGTGCACGCACGCACGCACGCACGCACACATATCTAAATACAGTTACACACAAAGTGGCATGTGGCCCACTGACAAAAGCCAGCCCACCACCATCTCAGTGGATGTGATGAGAAGCATGCAAGAACAGAGCGGGACTGTGCAAAGATACCCCGACATACACACCTCTAAACCAAGGCAAAGCAGCATGGATGGATGGATGGACGGATGGATGGATGTATACCAATCACTGCCAAACACGTGTGACTGTGATGCTCCGCGTACTTATCACTACAAACACGTGATGCGACTGCGCAACTTCGCGCAACTCGATGCATGTGCTGAAACCTGGGTGTCTGAGTAAGCGATTCCTGCCAGCATGCCCCCCGGTGGCTTCACAGTTGATGCACGGCTGGAACCTGCTGGTCAATGAATGGAAACCAATGGACGGACAATGATGGAAGATGCATTAAAGCAAAAACCAGAAGCGATCACCCCGAGGCCCTCCCCGCAGAGATCAATGGAGGACACCAGTGGGGCGTTCACACCACCGCCGTCCGCCTCTCCTTACAAAGAAAGCAGTCTTGCCTGATTCCTCAAGAGGCAGCACCCGCCAGAAAGGTACCACAGTGACAGCCACATTCCATCGGTAGCATAATGATTCGGGAATAGAAAAGTGCAAAATGGGGAATAGAAATTTCAATCTGTTTTTGGGGAATAGGTTTGTGACACATGCATATGCGTCTAAAATTTTGCGTTTAAATTTTTAATAATGCGTTTAAATTTTCCCCCCCCCACCCATCTGTTCACTTTGGTTTTGCAAACATGAGGAAGCCTCCGAAAAAGTACACTAGGGTGTGCCTTTCTTGCGACAACGGCGGGTATCGTTGTACTGTTGAACACACTGATGGTATGCATTTTATTGTCCTCTATTCAAGAAAGAGGACAGGGTAAAAGATTCTCCATCAAAAATGAAAGGTGCGTTGCCCTTGCTTTCCACGGTTCCCTTGTACAGTTGACTACATAATAAGTGTTAGGAACAACTTTGTTTGCGCAAGCAAGATTACGGGGCTTTCATTGAACCAGATACGGGGCTTTCGTTGAACCAGGTACGGGGCTTTCATTGAACTAGATACAGGGCTTTCGTTGAACCAGATACGTGGCTTTCGTTGAACCGGATATGGGGCTTTCAGTGAACCGGATACGTAATTCTACGCGAGTTCCTGACCACGATACCGAGTGTGCAGGCAATTCTGCTCAAATTAGAATGGGTTGGAAGCAAGATCCGTTCGGAATCTAGGATGCTTGACGGTTCTTGTGAGGGGGGTAATCATGGGCGTGATTCGAGCCAGCCAACTCGACTCACGCCCAACAGGGACGCATCCTGCACAGCATGAACATATCACGCATATCATATAAGCATAATAAACACATACTGACCGTTTGGCAGTGCAATTTCACCTCTAGCGGAAACGCGGATGTCAACCGCGTCCACGTTTCCGCTAGGCGTTTCTTCCCTCATTCGCGCGCTCGTTTGCAAGAGAGCCTGGGCAACGGATGAGGGAAGCGTTAGCAAAAATAGTATTTCGTATGCGTTGTTTTCCCTAAACAAATTGCACAAACTGAACGGTCAACCACACATCTCGTTGTGGGATGACGCGTTCATTTGGCGGAAGCGGGTGGAATTTAAGGAATTTGAAACCCGCAATAGTTGCGCTATGGGGTTTCATCTTCTTTGAAGCGAAACGGGTACCCACATCATACTAAGTAGGAATATGTGAAAATATTTTGAAGCAAAAGATTACTCAGATTAGTATTCAATCTTAGAGATCTTTATTTCGCTGGACAGGGGCACACTCCCGGAGAGAAAGCCTTCCGCCTTTAGTTAAAATTGCATATTTAACAAATCAAACAGTGAGTATTTTCTCTAAGTATTTTCAGACGGTAATACTTAAACACTGGTAATACTTAAACACTGAGTGTTGTCTCGCGTGTTGTCACCATGCCTTAGAAACTCACGATCTCACTCCCAAAGTGACCAAAAACCGTTCGATCGCCGATCGATCGGTTTTTGGTCACTTTGGGAACGCGTCTGAAAATACTCAGTGTTGTCTCGCGTGTTGTCACCAAGCCTAAACTCGCGATCTTACTCCCAAAGTGACCAAAAACCGTTCGATCGCCGATCGTTCGGTTTTTGGTCACTTTGGGAACGCGTCTGAAAATACTCAGTGTTGTCTCGCGTGTTGTCACCAAGCCTAAACTCACGATCTTACTCCCAAAGTGACCAAAAACCGTTCGATCGCCGATCGTTCGGTTTTTGGTCACTTTGGGAACACGTCTGAAAATACTCAGTGTTGTTTCGCGTGTTGTCACCAAGCCTAAACTCACGATCTCACTCCCAAAGTGACCAAAAACCGTTCGATCGCCGATCGTTCGGTTTTTGGTCACTTTGGGAACACGTCTGAAAATACCTGGAGAAAATACCAGACAGGTCTTTGCAACCAAGCCGACTTCAGTTCTCACATAAACGTACTGTACGGTTTACGCCCTCCCGAATCTGGAATTCACGGCCGTGAATATTAATTTCACGGCCGTGAATATTTCACTGCACGTATGTATACCCCACACTGTTTGCGAGTAAATTAGATTGGGAAAACATTTTCCAACGTTCGTAATGCACATAGATATATCATTTAGACTCTTAGGTAGGAGTTTTTTGAGCTCTTGACTGAGCCGATCCGTGGCCGCATCAGCTCAGTTTGCAGTCGCGCCTGCGAGCTAAGCTGAGAGGCCCTTATAACTTTCATGCACATCGCATCAAAACTCAAACAGCGGAGGGGTTCTCGTGCGTTCTAGCGCACGATACTTGGCACCAATATTGCTAACAGCGATATTGGTGCACCCTCAAACGCACAACCTCTGATGTAAGCTATGCGCAAAACGCGTGCTACACATAATGGGTTTGGGTACATGCAAACCCAAACCCAAACATGCCAAACAGCAAAGGGCTTCCCGTGAGTTCCAGCGCACGTAACTTTGCAAAAGTATCACTAAGATATATATCTTTTAGTTGCCAAAGGCCTAAGGCCTCAAAAGCCTTGTGCACGAAGCCATCAATTTATTTCTTTGGAGATTTATTGGGTTTGTGTTCGAGTTTACCCAAACCCAATACATGCCAAACTGAAAAGCAATTCCCGTGCGTTATAGCGCGCGAAACTATGCACACATATTTACAAGACACATATCTTTCAGTTCTCAGAAGCTCAAGGTTTGAGATAACTTGTTGGCAAAACCATCAATTTATTTCTTTGGCGGATCTATTGGGCTTGGGTTCGAATGTTTCCAAACCCAATACATGCTAAACAGCGAAGGGCTTCCCGTGCGTTCTAGCGCACGTAACTGCGTAGAAATATTGCCAAGATAAGTATCTTTGATATATTCGAAGCACAAGGTCTAAGAAAGTCTGTGCGCAAAATGGTATTACTATTTCTTTGACACAGATTTTAGCGTGATATACAAACTCATAAATCTGGGTCAAAGAAATAATATGTTAACTTCGCGCACAAGCTATCGCAAAACTTGCACTTCAGGAAAGTGAAATATATGCATCTTATCATTATATTTTGCAAAGTTACGTGCGCTGGAACTCACGGGAAGCCCTTCGCTGTTTGGCATGTTTGGGTTTGGGTTTCAAACCCAAAAGGCATCATGCCAGCACGCGGCCGTCTTTAATATACTCAACGGCTTGCCATATGCTCTTGAGGGTGCACTGATATTGATATGAACAATATCACTGCCAAGTTTCGTGAGAAGATTCTCACGAAAACCCCTATTATGCAAAGCCGCAAGTGGTTGAAACCATCTCACACCGCACCAACTTAGCTGGCAGTCGCGAAGGCTAAGCTGATGCGGTTGCGGATGGGGCCAATCGATAGCGATAGCTCAAACGAAAGGTATTCACCTAATGAATACAAACGCTTTAGAATCGAATGGTGGAAAAAATTATGTTTCATGCTACATGCAAAAAATTGTTTAGAAGAAGGGGGTGTGCCAGACGCAAAATATTGCACACGCTGAACCGCTTGCGCTTGTGACACCTCCGGGGTACCGAGTACGCTAGTCAAACTGCTTTTTTTTCTTTTTTTTTGGCGCTCGATTGAATTAATTAATGGTTACATGTGACATATAATCTATTCCCCAAAAACAGATTGAAATTTCTATTCCCCATTTTGCACTTTTCTATTCCTCGATAACCTTTTTTCCCATTCCATCACCCACATCCATCCAGTGGCCGTCCCCGTTCACAATGAGTTTTCAGCACCTCGCATCTTGACCCGTGATCACCAGTCCCCCAGCAGGTGCGGAAACAGTCATGAGGCATCAGACCGAAGGGAAAGCGAGTTTCAGTGCACCACATGGACCGCGCCACATCCCAGCACTCACATCCGTCATGTGGCCGTCCCCGTTCACAACGAGACGCCAGAGCTTAAAACCCATCTTAAAGAATGACACGAGGCCCCATCAAGCGTAACAACCAACGATAAGGGGCAGCGGACACGAAAGATCAATCTGCAAAGCCTTCCTTATAGCCAGGCCCATTTACACGAAATTCTCTGCAAGTGTAAAGCCATGAAGTATCAGACAAAGAGCAACCATATCGGACGAATTTGTGACACCCCCCAAATAATATCCGTCAGCTAGGCACGTCAGGGACAACCGTATTCCGTCAATCAAAACCATCCAGCGACCGTCCCCTTTCACACCGTGGTGCAAGAACCTCCAAGCCCATCGTCACAAACAAGCCTCTCATAACAAATGATAAATGCGACACCCGCCAAAGTCGAGCATCCAAAGATGAATCGGTGATGCTCCTCAAGAGGCAGCTCCCATCACGTATGAGGCACACCACAGAATGCCCGGATCCCACCGCCCACATCCACCAAGCGGACACCCCCGTTCACAATCAAATCGAATGGGCAAGTGCTGGCTCAGCTGCGAAGCTTTAACACTTAAAGGGCGAATTCAGATTTTGCAGTATAGGATCAGTATGAGCGCGGAAAGTGCCATAACTTCTACGTTAGTCACCTACTTGAGATGTATGAAGTATTGGTATCCATATTTGTGAGTTGAGCAAGGTCCCCCAACCCCGTAAAGGCCACCACGAAACTCAATATATTGAGCAAAAAACTTATTGGAAAGTGCAGGGGTATGAGTGCCCCATACTAAAGGGTAGGGAGGAATGCGTGCATGCACTCCAACCTAGCGGCATACATGTATGCTCGCGTGCTCAAGGTGTAAGCCGTGATGTGAAGTAGATAGTTGCGTGTGTGCTTTGTTAGGCACGCGAAGTAGGGGCACGAATGGATAAGTAGAACGCGAGATATGCCCCAAAACGTATGCGACACCAACCTGAAAACGGTATCAGTATGAGCAGTATATCAATTCGCCCTTTAAGTGTTAAGCACGTGAGAATACCCGCCGGCGGGGCATAGAAAGGTACACACACTGAGTGGCATGAGGCCCGCCGACAAAAGTCAGCCCGCCATCATCCCAGTGGATGTGAGAAGCACTCAGGAGCAGGGCAGAGCCGTGACAAGATACTTCAAACACACACACACACCTCTAAAGCAAAGCAACGCAGCATGGGTGTATGTACCAGTCACTGCCAAAAACGCAAGACTGCGCAACATCACACAACTCATCATCAATGCATTTGCTGATTCCCGGGTATCGGAGCGAATGAAAGATACCAACACAAACCCATGCATTTAATCCCTGGCGAGGGTGCATAGTGCAGTCGATTCTCTCTTTTTATGTGATGTCGAAGGACTCGGTCCAAGGATACGCCACCCACACATTGAACGGCAAGATATCGGCAAACAAAAGCTCACCATCATCCCAGTGGATGTGAGAAGCAAATCAAGAGCACGACGGGGCCGTGGCAAGATACCACGAACTCATAAATATTCCCCGCAACCAAAATGCAAAGCAGCATGGAAACATGAAGGATGTGAACGATCATTGCCAAACAACTGCTGGTCTCTGGGTTACGGAGTAAGCGGACCCTGCTGTCATGCCCCCCCAGTGGCTTGTGGTCGATGGTTGGGACCGGTTGGTCCATGGTTATGCCACCCACACATACATACAATACGGCTCCTTCATGTACACATGTGTGTTCTGAAATAACCAAATTTTATTATAATTATACGATGAATGCATATCCATTGTAGTTCTTCTAGAATGTTAAATCGCTGCAATGGTTTAATTGTCACAACTTGTCCGTCAAAATTGGTGAGAGTTATACTTCTCTTCTATCGGGTTTCGATTCTGCACTCCTTAGACACATATCTTATCCAGTGTCATCCTGCCACGAGTTGCAGTTATCCGAGTTGAGAAGGCATATCTCACTGCTGCAGGACCTGCTTGCCGATGGACTGCCTCTTGCACGCTCGAGCGAAGTTCCGCGTAGCGATGCCAGCCAAGGTCCTTGCGATCACCAGCGACATGATCAGGCCAAGGTAATACCAGCCTCTGCTTCCGTAATGAGCCTCGTATTGATCTGATACCTGATCATACACGTAGGGCGCATCTGTTGGACACATAAACCCAGCCTCACCTCCCCGATTCAATGTCCTAATACCTGACTGCATCAGATGACACTACGCTTGGAGGGCAAGTTCTCAAGTTGTTCCTCCCCATGGCAATTGCAACTCAAGCTCCGAGGACACTGAAGCAGTTTGCAGCGCGCCAAACATGTCACAAAAGTGCGTCTGCTGGGGACGAGGGTCCGGGGTGGATGTACCAGTGACATCCTCTTGATGCTCACAGTCATTGTCCGAATCAGAGGTGTCGCAGTAAAACACCACCGCCACGCATAGCTTGAGCGCGTATGTCAGTGGATTGACGATCTCAAAGGGCAGCCACCAATCCGGGATGTCGTCAAAGGCAATGGTGAACCCCACCGTTTGTGACCATATGAAAGTCAGCAAACTCATCGGAATGCTCGCCCCCAAGATGCTGCGGTTCATCAACGCACAAACCTCGCCTGCGCACCAATTCGAGTTCCCCCTTCCAATCAGCCCGCCAACACATCACACCAAATACTCCGATCACCATTTTCCATGACAATGGCGCATGACCAGTGGTAGGCTCTGACCCCCTATTCACGCCCCTCGATGTGTGATGTGTCCAAGGTCGATGGCATGCTCAGCGTTCCCTCGTCCCTGAGGGCAATCCTGGCGCAAGTTGGCTTCCTGCTGCATTTAATAAAAGCCCCTGCTGCTCTTGCCCGATTGGACATTGCCCCGGTGGAAGGGGACAGTGAAGGGGTAAGGACTCGTTTAGCGCCAAGTCAAAACCACAGCTTTGGCAAAATCGCCATCTGTCAGATGAGCTTCTGCTTTGTGGTAAACACCAACGTGGTTTTGGCTGACCCTTGACCAGTCCTAACCCCTTCGGCCTACGGCTGCGGAGCAAGGGGGGCAACATCCAGATCAGGCTGGCACAATGGGGGGCAAGATGGGAGGGTGAGCACCAAGCGCCGAGTAGGTCATGCTGAGAAGGAAGAGCACAATGGTGACCTCGAAGAAGCCAGCAGGACGACGATCCCCGAGGATGCCGACCATGGGCACGGAGATGGAGGTGAAGACGAGCACCGTGCCGAATAGGAACGGGATCTCCGCTATCGACTTGCATAAATTGTATACTGCCACCGAGTACATCTCGTTGGAAATCTCCCTGCTCCCAAGGAACTGTCTCATGGAACCAAGCGCCTCCGGCCGAGCGCCTCGCAACCCCCTAACTATTTCGCATCAGGAAACACTGTGGATGCCTGATTCCGACGTGGCGCACGAAGGGTCCAGATAGCGCAGGTAATCGGGGTTTTGCGCATAAGTACAGAGGCTGAGGGGGGTCAATGGCACGCAAGGGGCGCAAACTAGGGATCGAGGGTGCACAAAAAGTTGCACCGCAATGAAGGGTCCAGATGCCCGGGCGCACCGGCGGAAAACGGGCCTCCCCTCCATGTTTTGAACAATGGACGTCACGCCCTGCCGCCGCCACCATGTCCCAGGGTGAGTCACATGCCCGCTCAGATAGCCACACTTCCAGCCCACGGGGTTCGATGCTTGCACGTTGCGCCCTGAGCTCGGCAGCACTCCCGGCGACGAGCGTGGTGACACACACTCTGCTATCCAACACGCGACGGCGCTTGTGCGCACCGCGCAGGGTAAGACGAATGCGCCCGGTGCTACCCGCCAATGAT
Source organism: Cymbomonas tetramitiformis (assembly GCA_001247695.2). Classification (NCBI taxonomy): domain Eukaryota; kingdom Viridiplantae; phylum Chlorophyta; class Pyramimonadophyceae; order Pyramimonadales; family Pyramimonadaceae; genus Cymbomonas; species Cymbomonas tetramitiformis. The sequence continues at coordinate 61,734 of LGRX02006279.1, forward strand.
GGCCTCCCGCCCCAGCACTGCGATGCATGCATCTCCCCAACCCCGGTCTAGGCAGCAGCCCGGGCCTCGCGTGAAGGGGGTCACCATCTGACCGGCGATGTAATACACGGATATGTAGTAGCACCCTGCTCCAGTCATGGACCCGGAGCTGCTGTTGACTTCAACATTATAATAGGCGCTGCCAACTATGACGGCGAATATGGAGACGAACGCCAGCCGGCCGTACGTGTTGATTGCGGCCCGAGAGTGCGTGCTCACCATGACCCACATCAAAACCCTCGCCTGCCGCCCAGCCGCCCGGAGAGCTCTGTCACTCAGTCAACCTCGTCGCAGCGATTGCCTTTCGCCCACCCGGGCATCTATCCCACGCATCAACTGTTTAAGATCAACAGAGCCGCCACAAGTAAGCCCCCATCAGGCCGTGGATAAGCAACAGAGCCGCCACAAGTAAGCCCCCATCAGGCCATGGATAAGCAGCAGCGCACGCTGAAATAAGCCCCATCAGGCCGTGGAGCAAGGAACAGAGCATACAAGTAAGCCCCATCAGGCCGTGGATAAGCAACAGAGCCGCCACAAGTAAGCCCCCATCAGGCCGTGGATAAGCAACAGAGCCGCCACAAGTAAGCCCCCATCAGGCCGTGGATAAGCAACAGAGCCGCCACAGGTGCATGCCCCCATCAGGCCGTGGATAAGCAACAGGCATACAAGTAAGCCCCATCAGGCCGTGGATAAGCAACAGAGCCGCCACAAGTGGCCCCTTTCAGGCCGTGGATAAGCAACAGCGCCGCCACAGAAATCTTCCCAATCAGACTAAAGTGGACCAGCTTAACCAGCCGCCACAAGTAAGCCCCATCCAGGCCGTGGATAAGCAACAGCGCCGCCACAGTAAGCCCCATCAGACGTGGATAAGCAACAGCGCCGCCACAAGTAAGCCCCCATCAGGCCGTCGATAAGCTTAACAGAGCCGCCACAAGTAAGCCCCCATTAGGTCGTGGATAAGCAACAGAGCCGCCACAAGTAAGCCCCCATCAGGCCGTGGATAAGCAACAGCGCCGCCGTCAGGCTGTGGACATATGCCAACGCTTTGTGGGCACTGCGCCAAAACCGAGCTCACCTTTCCGCGAATATCCGCGCTTTCCACGGCCATCGACTGATGAGCCTGGCAGCGGCACGTGTTGCGAGCGATGCGGTGGGCGGAGGGCCAGCGTGCCCCCCTGGGAGGGGACTGCGGGCAACAGCGCTTACCTGCGTTAGCACGCCGACATCATAGAGCGACTGATTGGGGCGGAAGGTGCAGCCTCGATGATGTGCCGCGATGGTCTGCTTGCTCAGAGTTCTGCACAGCCCCAAACCCAACCCAAAACCCCAGCAGCTCTCAAAGCCGGTGGACATGGGCTGCCTGCACGGTCCGATGACGTCCGCCGAGGGCTGCGCACGTGTGCAAGAGCCGTCGCCATGAGCACGGCGCCCATGCACTGCAAAGGGGGGCCGCACACTGAACGGCATGAGATCGGCCAACAAAAGCCAGCCCATCATCATCCCAGTGGATGTGAAAAGCAAATCAAGAGCAGGGCGGGGCCGTGACAAGCTACCACAAACGCATACATATTCCCAACCCAAATGCAAAGCAGCATGGAAAGATGATACGATGTGACCGATCGTCGCGAAACAACTGTTGGTCTCTGGGTTACGGAGTAAGCGGACCCTGCTGGCATGCCCCCAGTGGCTCCCGGTCGATGGATGGGACCTGTTGGTCCATGGTTATGTCATGAATGCAGTCACACCACACAGCATGGACACCCCATGCCAAAAAAAGGAAACATGCGGGCACCTAAGTGCTCCCCACAAAATTCAAGGGAAAACACAGAAGGTGTACTTCACCACCTTCTGCCTCTCCAGGGGGGCCGCACACGCGTGCGAGAGCCGTCGCCATGAGCACGGCGCCCATGCACCGCAAAGGGGATCCGCGGCCGGCGAGAACCCTCGGCCTACAGAGCGGGGCCGCGGCCGGCAAGATACCTCCGCCTACAGAGGGGGCCCGCGGCCGGCGAGAACCCTCGGCCTACAGAGGGGGGCCGCGGCCGGCAAGACACCTCCGCCTACAGAGGGGGACCGCGGTCGGAAAGAACCCTCGGCCTACAGAGGGGGGCCGCGGCCGGCGAGAACCCTCGGCCTACAGAGCGGGGCCGCGGCCGGCAAGATACCTCCGCCTACAGAGGGGGCCCGCGGCCGGCGAGAACCCTCGGCCTACAGAGGGGGGCCGCGGCCGGCAAGACACCTCCGCCTACAGAGGGGGGCCGCGGCCGGCGAGAACCCTCGGCCTACAGAGCGGGGCCGCGGCCGGCGAGAACCCTCCGCCTGCAGCTGCTCCTTTTGCCCCTCTGCAGTGTCGAAATCCGTGTGGCGCCGGCAAGGGTTGGGAGGGGTGGGATGAGGGCGAGTGCACCTGGCGACTTCGAGGTAGTTGTTGGAGATCATGTACTCATGGCTGTACTGGGTGGTGCGCGGCTCTGCTTTGAGTAACTCGAAGGCGTATGCCACAGGCGTCTTGTTTGCGGGGCACTGTCACCCCCCTCGCCGCTTGCCTTAGGGGGCCAGCCAATCAGGGCGGAGCGGCGGTGGCAGGCGGAGATTTGCTCCGTTTCCAGTCGCCATAGGGCGGCGGCACGCTCACCCCTCGGCTCGGCGTGAAGCAGCTCGAGGCTCTCTTCGGGCGGGGCGCGGTTTCACAGCCGCGCATGCGCGCGCCGCTAATCGAAGGAGGAGCCTCGAGCTCCTTCATGGCAAGCGGAGGGAGAAAAGCGCCCACGCCCTGCAGCAATTCCATCCCGGCATGCGGATAGGGTGCGGCAGTGTGGCAAGAATGGTCTTTAGGGATGGCGAGGCGCATCTTGGGGGTGTGAGGAATGCTCTCGAACCATTTGACTGGTCTTTAAGGGTGGCGGGGCGCACCTTGGGGGTGTAGGAATGCTCTCGAACCATTTGACTGGTCTTTAAGGGGTGGCAAGGCGTACCTTGGGGGTGTGAGGAATGCTCTCGAACCATTTCACGATGGCTTTGCCACCATCACCAAGGCCGCCGAAGTACACCATCTCTCCCGCGTGCAGCATCATGATGTGGGCAAACTGCTCCAGCATGCGGTATGACGGGCGCTGGATGCTCAGCACCACGGTCATATGAGTTTGGAGCACCCCCACGATGGCGCTGATCACCTGCCCAAACGCCCCCCGTGCACCCCTACCACCTCGACCCTTGTATGCAAAGGATCTGACGAGGGGAGAGCTAACGGGCACGGCACAGGATTGGAGCGGCACAAGGGGGCGCCGTGCGCGACACGGGATCTGCATAAAATCCAGTATGCGGCTCAGAGCTGCAGCAGCCCCCATCTAGGGACTGCTCGGAGCGCTTATGTGAGCGAGGATCTGAGATGGGTTGAGCGTTGGGCTACATTAAATGACCGAGGCCGACCGAGGAAGATGCTGGGGTCTCAAAGGGGGCTTCAGGCAAAGCACAGCGTTTGCATCCGCATTCAACCCTGCGCAACGCCTGCGCATGGCTTCGGACACTCGAGTGTGGCGCGAGGATCACCTTGTGAGCAGTGTACGAGTCCACACCGGTCGTGGGCTCGTCAAGGAACATCACCCTCGGCTGGAACACAAGCTCTGCTGCAATCGCCACTCGCTTTGCCTGCGTGCAAACGCCGCCCCCCCTCCCCAACAACCGCACACTCACAATCCGAGGTGGCGACAGCATCGAGCTACGGATTGAGCTGGGCGCTGCCACGAAGAGGATTCAACGGACAAGGCGGGAGCGCCAGGCGCGGGCGTGGCACCTGCTCAATCGTGAGGATGGCCCTGCCCTTGGTGTCGTATGGCCGCCCGAACTGCGTGTCGAGGATGTTGCTGAGCTCCAGCAGCTGGATGATGTACTCCAGCGCCTTGTTGTCCGTCCCTGCCTCGCTTCCTTTATTCCGCAGCGAGTTGATGTTGAAGCGCTGCTGCCCGCGCATGGTCGCAGACAGGACCAGGTGCTCGCGCACCGTCAGCTCTGACGTGAATGCAAAGTCCTGTCTCACACATCCCCGCCAGGTAAGAGCCACCGCACTCGTCTGCGCCAGGTGACAGCCGCTGTACTCGTCTGCGCCAGGTGACAGCCACCGAACTCGTCTGCGCCAGGTGAGAGCCACCGCACCCGTCTGCGCCAGGTGACAGCCGCTGTACTCATCTGCGCCAGGTGAGAGCCACCGCACTCATCTGCGCCAGGTACTCGTCTACGCCAGGTGACAGCCACCGTACTCATCTGCGCCAGGTGAGAGCCACCGCACTCGTCTACGCCAGGTGACAGCCGCTTTTCTGTCTCGCCCAGAGTGAGAGCCACCGCACTCGTCTGCGCCAGGTGGCTCACGGCACTCGTCTGCGCCAGGTGAGCCACCGCACTCGTCTGCGCCACGTGACAGCCGCACTTCGTCTGCACCAGGTGACAACCACCGCACTTTCGTCTGCGCCAGGTGACAGCCACCGCGCACCGTCTGCGCCAGGTGGCAACCACGCGCTCGTCTCGCGCCACGTGACAGCCACCGCATCGTCTGCGCCAGGTGACGCCGCTCGTCGCCAGAGTGACAGCCACCGCTCGTCTGCGCTGCGTGACAGCCGCTGTACTGCGTCTGCGCTAGGTGAGAGCCACCGCACCCGTCTGCATGAGTGACAGCACTGTACTCGTCATTTAGCGCCACCTGCTGCTTTCGCTCAAAGCCCATCACAGCTCACCCTGGTGGTTCATGCATTAAGTGGCGCCTCCCCCATGTGGCTCAGTTGCACCAGCGACCAAGCCGTCTCACCGCCAGGCCGCCTCCCCATGTGGCTCAGTTGCACCAGCGAGTAAGCCCGTCTCACCGCCAGGCCGCCGACGAGGGAGCCGCAGGGTTTGCGATGTTGCGCTCGAGGAGTATCGGCACCGACGGTGGGCCGCGAATGACGGAGGGCTCGCGGCGGCGTCACATGCACCATCTGCACATAGGCCGAGACACAGGTGACACACGCACCATCTGCACGTAGGCCGAGACACAGGTGACACACGCATCATCTGCAAGTAGCCCGAGACACAGGTGACACACGCACCATCTGCACGTAGCCCGAGACACAGGTAACCTGGTCTGGCTCAAGCAGCTCCCCGTTATACAAGATGCTGCCGCTCTGGATGAACCCATCTGTCCGGCGCGCCGCCAAGACGTCCATTAGCGCCGTCTTGCCTGCGCCCCAGCTCCACCCGCCCGTCCATGAGCGCACCGCGGACTGGCAGCTGCCACCTAGTCGGCCAGCCACACTGCAGCTGCCAGCCATGCGCCAGCGACCATGCGTCCAACTGCGGCGCCGGCCACCGTGCGCCATGCTGGGCACTGATGGGGACCAGTCCGAGGCAGTCCCCGCTCGGTCTAACAAAGGACGGGCCATCTATCACTGACATGCCGGCCGCGCGTCGGTAGGAGGTGGTGACGGCCGGGGGTGCGCTGATGACCGCCGCCAGCAACAGAGAGGATCGCGAGTCGCAGCTGAGCCATCAGATTGACATGCTCCAGCAGGCGCTCCGGCAGGCGGCATGCCCAGATCCCGGGATGTCCTGCCCGTGCTCCCAGGGCTGCTCAGGCGCAGGCGCCGGGGACAGGCTATGCCTGGTGGAAGGGGACAGTGTGAAGGCGCTCACCGGAATCGTTGGTTCCCATGATTGCCGTGATGGTTCCTGGGATTGCATATCTAGGGCAGCCCCCTCCGTCCCGGGGGAAATCAGCCCGCAGCCCGCTGAGAGTGCGGTGCGGTGGAACCCTGTCAGTGCCCGGATGCGCGGCAGGCTGCGGCGCTTTGCCCTCGCGCCGGAGGGCGCGCCAGAGGGCGACCCGGCGCCGGGACGATCAGTGCCGCTGGAAGGCAAGCATGGCAGCCACATCAACGGCTGATTGTTTCACATCAGGTGCACCAGCCCGGAGCCAGTTCAAGGGATACCGCAGCGAAGGTACGGGGTGGGCGGGGCGGTACGCAAGTATGAAACGGCGGGCTGCCACACAGCCACATGCCACATTCCCTCAGGAGTTCATGAGTTCCTCGCAAAAATGTATAGGGCCCGGGCGCATCAATTCACACGCAAAGCAGAAATCGCCTCCACGAATCGCGCAATTCCGAGGACGAGGACGAGGCAGTCTCTCTCTCTGCATCCCTGCGCCGCCGCCACTCCCAGCCTCGAGCCTGCGCATGCCGAAATTGGGGGTTGGGTGGTACCCGCAGATGTTGGTCAGGCAGCTGAGGGTCGGCGCCGTGGAGTCGGACATGTCGCGATTGCTTGCGGCGCCGCCAAAGATGGTCGATGCGATGCTCTTGTCGTGCTCCGGGCGGAAGAACTCGAAGTGCAGACTGTCAATACCGAGGATCATGGTGTCGTTCTGGTCAAACAGCATCGTAGCGCTTTGCATGTCCGCCCCCGTGTGCATGCCCGCCTCCCTGCAGCCTCTCCCGCGCTCCTCCTCGCCCTCCTCTGCGAGCCCACATCCCACGTCACACCTCGGACCTCGGACCTGCCCAGACCCCTTCCCCGCGTGCTGGGTGAAGGAGGGGTGTAGACAGCAGGCCAGCGACATGGCGGAGAGAGGGCCGAGTGCTGACCGAAGACGGTCTTAAAGCCCTGGACCTGGTTCAAGGACTCTCTCTTCCAGCGGTCATCGAGCACGCGCGCCCGGGCTCTCGTGGCTCTGCCACCTCCCGGTGCCACGGTGTTGGCCATCTCGGTGCCGGCAATGCTCGGTCTGCGCTCCAGTGACTTCACCATGGCTACCCGGCTGCACCCAGCATCCGCCCACGGGACGGCCTCACACGCTGTTCGCCCCGAGGGTCCCCTCGAGGCCGCCGCAGGGCGCCTGTCCCGCCCGCCTGCTGGCCGCGCTGATTCGGGCGTCGGGACTGGGGCTGAAGAGGGCTGCGATCGAGGGTGCCAATCCTGCGTCTCCTTAATTACGTGAGCGCGGACATGAAACAGACCCGGAACCCAGGGGGGAAGCCAGGCTGCCAGGCTAAGAAGGAGCACCAGGCTGAGGTAGGGACGCGCAGCTGAGGCGAAACGGAAGGTCGAGGGACACTATGCGCTAAGGACGACGTGATGCTCCGGGAGGCCCTCGCTGGCTGCTCGGGCAACCTGTCCTAGTTGGCATCTTCCGGCTCCACGGCAACACGCTCTCCACTCCCTCATGGATGCGGCGCGCCCTCCCACAGGCTCAACACGCGAGTGGAGTGCTGCACGCTCATGGCCGCTCCGGCGCCAGCGCTACCCCCCTTGAAGGGACCCATACTCACTTGGGGTTCTGGCTGGTGTCCTTTCGCTGGATTGTAAATTGTACGTAGCGGTTGCCAAGCCCGGCCGCGGTGAAGAGGATGAGGAACGTGAGCACCAGGGCGAAGTAGGACCAGTAGATGGCATCCCTGCGATTCGTGCCAGCGCACCTCAGCCGCCCTCAGAGCAGCCGGAAGATGCGAGCACACCGGCAGCGCGCCGGCGGTGCAGATGCAGAGGCACTCAGGTGGCTCAGCAAGGCTTAGGGGGTCCCATTCTCAACTTGCGAGCTCCGCGAAAACCAGATGCCCTGAAGTGTGTGCTGAATCCCCGGTGTGGGTAAATAGTGCAGCCGATCTTCTGTGGCTACTTGGTGCCAAAGGAGTTGGTCCAAGGATATGCACACACTGAACGGCATGAGATCGGCAAGCAAAAGCCAGCCCACCATCATCCCAGTGGATGTGAGAAGCAAATCAAGAGCAGGGCGGGGCCGTGACAAGATACCACAAACACATACATATTCCCAACCCAAATGCAAAGCAGCATGGAAAGATGATACGATGCGACCGATCGTCGCCAAACAATTGTTGGTCTCTGGGTTACGGAGTAAGCGGACCCTGCTGGCATGCCCCCCAGTGGCTCCCGCGACACACACACACACTGAACGGCATGAGATCGGCCAACAAAAGCCAGCCCATCATCATCCCAGTGGATGTGAGAAGCAAATCAAGAGCAGGGCGGGGCCGTGACAAGATACCTAAAACGCATACATATTCCCAACCCAGATGCAAGGCAGCATGGAAAGATGATACGATGTGACCGATCGTCGCCAAACAATTGTTGGTCTCTGGGTTACGGAGTAAGCGGACCCTGCTGGCATGCCCCCCAGTGGCTCCCGGTCGATGGATGGGACCTGTTGGTCCATGGTTATGTCATGAATGCAGTCACACCACACAGCATGGACACCCCATGCCAAAAAAAGGAAACATGCGGGCACCTAAGTGCTCCCCACAAAATTTAAGGGAAAACACAGAAGGTGTACATCACCACCTTCTGCCTCTCCTCGCAGCACGACAGACGAATCTACCGAGCTCTCCAAGAGGCAGTGCCCGCCAGAATGGCACCACAGGGATAACCGCCTCCCAAAACCCACTTCCACCCGGCGGCCGTCCCCGTTCACAGCGATCCGCCAGTACTTCATATCAAGGTCAAAGAACACAAGTCAGAATTATTACTCAATTCTGATTGGGTAATAACCAGCCCATGGTTATTACATGGCATGTGTAATAACCATGAGCACTGTACACGGAGAGGGAGCTAGCGTCAGACGAATCCAAGACACTCCCAAAAAGCGAGCCGTGGACGAATCTCCGACGCACTCAAAGAGGCAGTACCCGCCAGAAGGGTACCACAGGGACAGCCACATCCCATCATCCAAATCATTCCAGTGGCCGTCCCCGTTCACAACGAGATGCCAGTACCCCATAAAGTGGGTGTCGATAACCAGTCCCCCCGCAGGTGAAAAAGCCCCAAGGCACTGGACATAAATAGAGCCAGCCGCAGACGAATCCCCGGCGCCCTCAAAGAGGCAGTACCCGCCAGAAGGGTACCACAGGGACAGCCACATCCCATCATCCAAATCATTCCAGTGGCCGTCCCCGTTCACAGCGATCCGCCAGCACCCCATAAAGTGGCTGTCAACCACCAGTCCCCCGGCAGGTGAAAAAGCCCCAAGGCACTGGACATAAATAGAGCCAGCCGCAGACGAATCCCAGACGCCCTCAAAGAGGCAGTACCCGTCAGAAGGGTACCACAGGGACAGCCACACCGACACACACACACACACACACCTCTGAACCAATGCAAAGCAGTATGTATGTATGCTCATCCTTGCCGACTCCTGAACCAATGCAAAGCAGTATTTATGTATGTATGTATGTATGTATGAACCAAACACTGCCGAACACGTGATGAGACTGCGCAGCATCACGCAACTCAATGTGTGCTGAACTCCAGGTATCGGAGTCAGCGGACCCTGCCGGCATGCCCCCCGACGGCTTCTCCGTTGATGAGTGGAACCTGTTGGTCGATGAATGCAAACCAATCGAAGGACAGAATGGAAGATGCATGAAAGCAAAAAGCACAAGCGGGCACCGAGGCGCTCCCCGCAGAGATCAAGGGAGGACGAGGCGTTCATCCCACCCTGCCTCTCCTTGCAAAAAAAGCAGACTAGTCCGACGATCCTCAGGAGACCACAGTCACGCACACTGAACGGCATGCGATCAGCCGACAAAAGCCAGCCCACCATCATCCCAGTGGATGTGAGAAGCAAATCAAGAGCAGGGCGGGGCCGTGACAAGATGCCACCAACTCATACATATTCCAAACCCAGATGCAAAGCAGCATGGAAAGATGATACGATGTGACCGATCATCGACCAACAATTGTTGGTCTCAGCGTTACAGAGTAAGCGGACCCTGCTGGCATGCCCCCCAGTAGCTCACGGTCGATGGATGGACCACAAACACACGCGCACATCATGCCGGGCCCCTCAGAGCCCCCGACGGCGCAGCACCAGGCCTCCTCGGAGCGGGGTGGGGAAAGGTGGGGCCAGCACCTGGATGTGGGGTAGCCTAATTCATCCAGCGACAAGATGCCCACGGTGTCCTCCATGAAGAACATGAGCTTGTAGTCCCACCCGTCGCTCAGGAACTCGTTCACACAGAGCGCCGTGAAGCAGTACTGCATCGGGTTGATGTAGTAGTAGAACACCCTGCACCGCCAGCAGGGGCGCTCAGCCTTCCACCCTTTGCTCAGCATGGAACAGGAGGCCATGCCCTGTGCCCACACACCAACCTGATTGCCGGGCGAGGCCGCCGTCATGCCCGGAGCAAAGCGCCCGCTGTGCGCAGACTTGTGAACCCGCAGGGCACGGCCGCCGGTCCCATGCTGGGGACTGCAGGGGCGACATCTGAGCAGCGCGGGGGGACGAGGGGACCCCATCCGCTCGGCGCCAAAGTGGATACAAGAGGCGGCCTGGACCGCTCGTCACGGCAGCAACCCCCTCAAGCACACGATCCAGCATCTCTTGGCAGGAAGACATGACTTCCATCAACAAGCAAGAAGCCTTGCCGTGGTCAACCTCCTCCGATTTCCTGTCTCCAGGTGCTTTGAGTTCCACGTGTGCTCTCTCCAGCTAGCTGGCTGTAGGAGGTTGGCCAGGTGCCCACGACACGTCAGCGGAGCGGTGGCAGGGACGCACCAGACAGTATCCTTAATCGGGGCCGGGGCAATCACGTAGCCCTGCCCCACATCGCAGTACCGCCATCCACGGCTGACAATCAGTTCGGGGCAGAAGGATGCTATTTTCAAGGTGAGGATGTGCAAACAGGTTGGCCGCAGACCTCTTCTGTGTTGCAAGGATCAACTCAAGCACCGGCCACTGGGCGCTATCTTCCATAAACCACGGCTCTGGCGGCCGTTCAGCGCATCACATCCACGGCCCTGGCACCCTCCGCTCATTGTATCACATCCAAGGCTCTGGCGGCCGTTCAGCGCATCACATCCACGGCCCTGGCGGCCTCCACTGCCTGTATCACCTCCATGGCCCTGGCGGCCCACCTGGGGCAGAATGGAGGTGCACGTTGCGAGCGCACCATGAAGAGGAGGCCGATGAGGACGTAGATGTCCGCCGCAAGGGTGGCCGCCTTATTGCTCGAGAGGAATGTCACAAAGCAGAGCATGACAGCCCATGTGCACTGCCGATTCCGGCCAGCCCACATCACAAATGGCTCAATGCCCAGCCACTGCGCCTCCGAGCGTGATGCGGAGATGGCCGGCCGCGTGTGGGATGAACGAGACGCTTCGCGGCGCACTCACGGAGCTGGCGAGGCACGTGTGGGACGCGTGTGGACGTTGGCCTCACAACGTATGGGGCACACTTGCGTGAGATTCTGCGTGGCGTGCACTGCTCGCGAGGGAGGAGGGTTCTGCTGGCGTATGCGGCTCGGCGGGATGAGAGAATGGTCACCCATGCACGGCTGGGAAGAATTAGGGGGTTGCAACACCCCTGCACGGCTGGGAAGAATTAGGGGGTTGCAACACCCATGCACGGCTGGGAAGAATTAGGGGGTTGCAACACTCATGCACGGCTGGGAAGAATTAGGGGGTTGCAACACCCATGGGAAGAATTAGGGGGTTGCAACACCCATGCACGGCTGGGAAGAATTAGGGGGTTGCAACACTCATGCACGGCTGGGAAGAATTAGGGGGTTGCAACACCCATGGGAAGAATTAGGGGACTGCAACACCCATGCATGCAAATGGAGGATTAGGGGACTGCAACACGCATGCATGCACATGGAGGATTAGGGGACTGCAACACGCATGCATGCACATGGAGGATTAGGGGGTTGCAACACGTGCATGCACATGGAGGATTAGGGGACTGCACCACGCATGCATGCAAATGGAGGATTAGGGACTGCAACACACATGCATGCAGATGCAGGATTAGGGGACTGCAACACACATGCATGCAGATGGAGGATTAGGGGACTGCACGCATGCATGGACATGGAGGATTAGGGGGTTGCAGCACGCATGCATGCAGATGGAGGATTAGGGGATTGCAACACACATGCATGCACATGGGGGATTAGGGGACTGCAACACGCATGCATGCACACGGAGGATTAGGGGATTGCATCACGCATGCATGCCCATGGAGGATTAGGGGACTGCAACACGCATGCATGCGCATGGAGGATTAGGGGGTTGCAACACGCATGCATGCACATGGAGGATTAGGGGATTGCAACACACATGCATGCAGATGGAGGATTAGGGACGCGGGCGACGCCTGAGCATGCTCACACAGCAATGGGGCAGTGTGGACTGAACTGTTGTGACAGAGCAAGGAAGAAGCCCACACCATTGTGCTGCAGTAGGGGAGCATCACGAAGTTCAGGAACACATCCCATGGCTTTGTTGACAGTCCCGTGATGTAAAACATGCTGCAGACGCACAACGACCATCCGATCCCCCGATCAGGCGGACCCGTGCCGAGCTGCAGGCGGTGCTGCTGCGTGTCCCGCGCACTCCAGCATCGACAAACGCGCGGCACAGACGTGATGGCATGCGCGCCATCCCTGCTACCGCGCCAGGAAGGAAGGAAGGATCACGCAGCTGGATCTTCAGCAGGCCCGAGGGTAGCGAGGAGCGCGGGGAGGAGATCTGTGGGGCTTGAGGGGTCCGATGCCACGGCGCAGGGTTGCCGGGGTATGATGAGGGAGGCGGGAGCACAGACCTGATACTGAAAATGAAGGTCTCCAACAGAATTGCCAGGGAGTTAAGCACCAACATCGCAGGAAACAGCGTTCGCTCCGAGTAGAATCCTGCAGTTCTCTGGCGCAGGCGGAGCCCCCCTCCGGACGTCACCGCCGGTCGCGCTCTACCGCTTGGGCCTTGCAACGCTCATAGCGAGAAGCGAACCAGTCTCGCTGTTTATACGGTTTCAGCAACCAAGGAAGTCCGGTGGTGTGCTTCGGAGTGGCATCCTCGTGACGCGCCCGCGGATTGCCCCGTTGCCAGTGTGTGGGAGCGTGACCTCTCAGGAGCGCTCGCCCCTCGGGGTTCAGGGTTTGGGTATGGCGTCTCCATGATCCACACCAGTCATCAACAATCTAGCAGACATCTGACTGATAGCGTCCCCCAGTCTGATGCTAGGATCTAGCATGCGGGAGACGCGGCTGCCCAGAGGTCAGAGCGCGCTCAGCCCCCCATCACCTGCTTATAGAAGACCTCTCGCCGATTCATCATCAGCGGCACCTCCTCCGCTTGCAGCGCCGACGTGATTATGGTGTGAGTCATAAGCAGACCGAGCTGGCAAGGCACAACACAGGGTCCGCCCTTGAGTGATCCGTTCGAAGGGCATGCGCATTGCACCAGCCGCACACGTGCACCGAGGGCTTGGCAGCCTCCCCGAGGCCCTACCAGCCTGCTTGCCGTGGCGATGGACAGTGATTGTCCCATAGAGGGGTGGACGCTCATCTTCAGGGGCGCGGGCAGCGTGAATCAGCATTTTGCCCCGAGTCCTCAGGGGGCGCCACGTGGCGCACTTCAGGCGGGGAGAGCCTTGGAACAAGAGAGGCGCGCGTGCACGGCGGAGGACACCGCTATGCGCATGCGGGAATACTGGTGATATGGTATGATTGGCCCAATCGCCGAAGAGTGCGCGAAAATCCGTGGAGGGCTCACCTTGTTGTTGACGTCATCAGTCGAGTGGCCGACGTGAAGGTAGAGCGAGCCGAGCATGCCGGCGATGAAGACATCCCGGATCACCTTCTTCATCACCCACTCCACGGTGTAGAGCTTTCTCTCCCGCCACACTGCAATAAGAAACTCCGTCTGCGCCCCTCCCACCTGGCTCAATCGGCAGCTCCCAGTATCGGGGCCACTTGCCATGGGCCGACCCCCTCATAGCTGCAACTCCAACAAAAGCTGGAGATGCACCGGACTAAGCTCTTACCACAAATCGGTGCATACGCAATGCCTGGCTTCGACATGGGCCTGCAGAGGGATGGCGTTTTCCCCCAACGCAATGCCGTGACATGGGCCTGCAGAGGATCAAGCGTTTTCCCCCAATACGCAATGCCGTGGCTTCGACATGGGCCTGCGAGAGGGATCAAGTGTTTTTCCCCCAATATGCAATGCCGTGGCCTCGACATGGGCCTGGGGAGGGATCAAGTGTTTTCCCCCAATACACAATGCGGTGGCTTCGACATGGGCCTGTGGAGGATCAAGTGTGTTCCCCCAATATGCAATGCCGTGGCCTCGACATGGGCCTGGGGAGGGATCAATGTTTTCCCCCAATACACAATGCGGTGGCTTTGACATGGGCCTGGGGAGGGATCAAGTGTTTCCCCCCAATACATGCTGGGTATAATGCGAAATGCATGCGGCGTGCTCCTATCCAAACTGCTTCGACCTGCGGGGTGTCTGCAGGGTGCGCAAAGGGGGGACCAGAGAGAGAGGAGACAAGGGAGGGGAGGGGAAACATCGGGATGGAGGAGGAGAGGGAGCAGGAGGAGAGCGGGGAAAGCGTGAGAGGGGAGGAGGGAAAAGTGCGAGGTGGAGACGAATCAACCGGTCTGCCCTCGCCACACTCAGAAGCGCACCCGGCAACACATCGCCGTCCTGAGCTTCGGAAGGCAAAATGAATGCCGATGGATCTGGCTCCCATCCGGTGCATCATCTCCGCCAAGCCTCCCCAGCGCGTGCGCATCATGGTATGCGCCAAGCGAGCCCGTGAGGGTGCGCTGGCGCGTACGCGCTCAGAGTTCATTTGCGGCCTACCCTCGAGAGCCGCGGCGCGCGCAAGCCAAGGCCCTCTTGCACCGCGGGGCGCCGCCTTGAGGCGCTGGCGCCAGTGCTCTGTGAAAGTATGCGCCGACAACCACCCGCGTAGGTCCTCCAGCCTGAGGCGGTCCTCTTTCCCCTAAGCGCAGTCATCCAGCAGCTGAATTCTTTGCGTCCCCAGCGCCCCAAGCGTCTGCATCACAATGGGCTTGTGGGTCATTCCCCCAGAGACACATCCCTTTTGCCCCTTGGTACCCCCCTTTTGGGGTAGGGCCCTCCGCAGAAAGCAAGAGCGCGGCGGAGGGGAGAAATGGAAGAGGGGGGAGCGGGAAAGGAAATGGGAGAAGGGCTGCGAGGGGAAAGAGGGGAGGGGAGTGCAGAGGGGCGCACAAACAGCTTTTTGTGTTTATCCTCGCGGGGCGCCATGCGCTCGTCGTACTCCGCGAGGCGCTTCTTGAGGTCCTTCTCGCCCTTGCCGTCGTCCATCTGCACCAGCCCCCAGCGCCACCACGCCTCCCTCAAAACAAAAGCAGCCTGCGTGAATGGAGCGTGAATGCAGCGTGAACGCACTGCCTGAATGCAGCTCGGTACACTGCCTGAATGCAGCTCGCTGCACTGCCTGAAGGCAGCTCGGCGCACTGCCTTACTGCCTGAAGGCAGCTCGGCGCACTGCCTGAAGGCAGCTCGGCGCACTGCCTGAATGCAGCTCGGTACACTGCCTGACGGCAGCTCGGTACACTGCCTGAAGGCAGCTTGGTACACTGCCTGAGTGCAGCTCGGTACACTGCCGGAAGGCAGCTCGGCGCACTGCCGGAAGGCAGCTTGGTACACTGCCTGAATGCAGCTCGGCGCACTGCCGGAAGGCAGCTCGGCGCACTGCCGGAAGGCAGCTCGGTACACTGCCTGAATGCAGCTCGGCGCACTGCCGGAAGGCAGCTCGGCGCACTGCCGGAATGCAGCTCGGTGCACTGCCGGAAGGCAGCTCGGTACACTGCCTTGGTACACGCAAATTGAAATTGCAGCAGTCGTGGGCAAACACGCACACTCCTCCTTACAAGTCAAGCCTGGCATTCTTTAGGTGGACATCGATTAAGCCCGTGTTGAAGAGTGCTTGAGTGAGAGGCGCGGGCGATGCTAATGTCAGGGGATGGCCGAGTGACAGGCGCGGGCGATGCTCGAGTGAAGAGGCGCGGGCGATGCTCGAGTAAGATGTGCGGTTGGGCAGTTGACTCACCCCAAAGATGTTGTACTGTATGCGGATCGCCACCTTGCGTTTCTTGCGATACGCCAACCGGCTGTCCGACGGCCGTGACAGTGTCTGGCGCCGATGCATCACCCCAATCCCGGAGTCACCATGGAGGTTCTCCCACCCCCTCGCACTGCATAGTAGGATAATCAACTTCTACTAACTTCATATATCCAGTAGAAAGTGTACGAACACACACTCATACGCACACACACTGTTGATTGATTTAAACTGATAATGAATGTTTGTTCGTTACACACAGTGCTTATATCACATAGCACTGTTCAAGTGCTCACTGTTACTCAGTCATAGCTACTTCTATACTCGTACTAGTACTCTTGTGTTCTTGTGACAGATACTGTATCCATTTTGAATTGATCTTCTGTCTCTTGTAATCTCATTGTCATCATTGTTCTGTTCACCTTTACACATAGTACTGTACTCTGTCATACTGTCATACTGTCATACTGTCATACTGTCATACAGTCATTGAATTTGTCTTTTGAGCTCTCTGTCTTTAACACTGTCTCAGAGTCCACAGTTTTCCTACTCCTCCTTACTCATGCTCTTCGAAAATATCTCAATACCACAGCACTGAGTACCTGAAAACGGTCCAAAGCTAGACTTTTGGTAAAGAAGTCTGCCAAATTTTCCTTCGTAGGCACTTTTGCAATAACAACTCTACCCAGCTCTACCAACTTTGCCACATATCGATTTCTCACTGCCACATGACGTGTCGCTGCATTGTTCAGAACATTTTCTGCCTGTGCCACCGAAGCATGATTATCTCCATGAATTGTCACGGGTTGCTTGACAGGCGAAAATTCAGACAGCAGATTTACAACATACTCTACGTCCCGTGCACATTCTGACAGCGCTATCAGTTCTGCCTCTGCCGTGCTAACTGCAACTGTCTTCTGCAACTTAGACGAATACATGACAGTGCTTCCATTCAGTCGCACCAATGAACCTGTAACAGAGCGCCTGGTCACTTTATCTGCAGCATGGTCCGCGTCTGTATAAGCTGTCACTATCAACTCAGCAGTCAGTGAAGCTGGCGAACTGCACTGCAAAGTCAAACAAACATGAACAGTTCCCTTCAAATATCTCAGCACACGTTTCAAATGCTGCCAATGCTCCTGCCCATAGCAGTGAGAGAACCTGGCCAGATAACAGACTGCTGTCAGAATATCAGGCCGTGAGCAACGTGCCAGCCACATCAGTTCCATCACCAGGTTGACATAAGGAAACTTCTCCAACTTCTCCTCCGAGTCCACTGGCAACAACGACAGTCTGGGCTCCATAGGTGTCATACACGGATTGCAGTCCTGCATAGAATACCTCTCCAGCATACGCTGTATCAGCCCAACCTGACTGATTTGGCACTCCCTGACAAGACCATAGTCACTGAAAGTCAACCTCATGCCCAGCAACTCCACCAACGGGCCCTTGTCCTTACTCGGATACTTCTCACTGAATGCTTTGAAGAATTCCACCTTCCACTCCACTGATGAAGTGAACACAGTGTAGTCGTCCACGTGTACGTACACAAACACCACCAGTGTACCAAGCTGCCAAATGTAAAAGAGACACGGGTCAATGTTGGACACCCGGAGCCTGCTGTCATAAGCCAGCAGAAAGTTCTTGCTCGTCTTGTACCAGATGCGCGGTGCCTGTTTCAAGCCGTACACACTCTTCTGCAAAATTCCATACAGTACTCCCCGTACTGTCCGTGCATTAGGCCAGCTGACATACATAGGAGTGTCCACGTCCAGCTCTCCGTTCAAAAAGCAGGTGATGACGTCCAGAGCAAACACCAATAGTCCCAACACCAAACTGAGCTGAATAAGAATTCTCAACGTTGACAACTGTGTGCACGGGGCATACACGTCCTCATAGTGCACCCCATGCTGCTGACCATTACCACACACCACCCATCTGGTCTTCCTCTCAGTCACCTCTCCAGCAGAGTCCAGCTTCGCTTTGTACACAGCTGTCATGCGCATTACCTTCTCACCAGCAGGTACCGACTCCACCGGCGCGATTGCCTTCTTCACGTCAATAAGAGCGCACTCCTCCTTGTGATCTGACTCCTGCCACTGCACTGCATCAGGTCCCTTCAACAACTGAACCCATCCTTTCGGCTCGGTCACTCCAACTGGCAACCCCGTCAATTTCTCCTCACGAGCTGCCAAAGCAACATGACGATTCTCAAACCTCACTCGAGCCTCACACACATCAACTGCCGAGCCACTCACTCCAGCATGACGTTCCAATATCACCTGATACGGCAACACGTGATCCTCTCGTGCCGTAGCACACACCACTGCTGCCTCCCATTCACCTCCTCCTGACTGCTGCAACTCCACCTTCTCAAACAAAGGATAGAATGAGTTCACTGTCAACTTCACACGAAACTCAAACAACAGCTCAAGATGCTCCACCCGTGCTTCCAGAAACACACTCACCGGTGTCCAAAATGTTCTTCCACCAGCACTTTTCAACTTCACTACACCAGTGAACTCATCACCCTTTGGCTCCACGTAGGCACGCAGTTCCAGTATCACTGTCGCTGTACCCCCAAACGCTGTAACGAAGTTTCCATCCAGAGCCTCGCAGTCGTACAACGATCTCAACGGTGTCAGCATAGAGGGATCCCAGGACATCACCAGCTTTCCATACTGATCAACGCGCTCGTCGAACCGGACCATACCACTTCTGACCACCTTCTCCTTGTCCTGGCTGTACAGCAGATAAGCCGTAGATCTCTCTTCGTGTCCCACGTAGATCAAAGGAGTAGCCCGATCAGCCAGTTTGGAACGCAGGCTCGCGTCGATGAAAGCGTACGCACGACAACCAAACACTCGTAGCACAGACAGATCGTACTTCTGGTTCAACACCTGCAAGCTGGACTGCATACCCAGCCCAGCCTTGCAAAGTCGATTGATAAGATACACAGCGTGCCTCATAGCCAAAGGCCACATAGTCGCGGGCAAACCAGCAGTCGCCAACATAGCCCTCGCCTTCGTCTGCAGAAACTTGTTCATGGTCTCCGCCCTGGCATTGTTCTCGTGCAAGTACGGTGACGTTGTCCTCTGCACAATAGCATTGTCCTCACAGTACTTCTTGGTCTTTCCAGACACGATGGTAGAGTCATTGTCAGAGTGCAACACCAGCACGTCCAAGTCGTACACCACCTGCTCAACACGAGTCTCCTCCTCAAGGAACACTCGCCCAGTCGCCCTCACCATTTTGCGATAGTCCTCCAGAGCGTCCACATACTCCAGCTTCTGTTTCCAGACATAGAAGTGACACACGTCAGAAAAGTCATCCACGTGAATAGTGTACCCACGATAACCTTTTGTAGATGTCACGAACGGTCCGCCATGGTCAGTGAACGTCAGCTGCCCCATCTTGACAGACACCTCCCTCTTGTCCACCACCTTCCGTACAGACTTCGGGACCCTTCCCCTATCTGTCGTCTGTGATGGCCTCTTCGGCGCCGCCACCTGGCACGCCATACAGTTCACCGAACAGCTCAGTACATTGCTGTTCCTCAATTCCTCAGAGTTGACCCCAAGGTCCAACCCCTGAAGGTCCATGACCTCCACATACTTGTCACAAGCATGACCAAGCCTGAGATGTGCAACAACCTTCACGTCCACCCTCGGGACCACATACTGATCAAGATACAGCACAACCACTGGCCACGGAGTCCCCTGGATAAAAACACGACCAGGCTCGGACTCCTCCAGCTCAGACACGTTATAGCACTGATCCGTTCTCGCTGAGAATATCACGCTGCCCTTCGAGTATACGTGCAACTCCTCGAACTTCGTCGTCAAACTCCACCACGCAGCATTTGGCTTGTACGGCACCACAAGCATAAACTTCGTGTTCACGGGGTCCTTAGGAAAGTCCATGAGTATCTTGGTCAGCAGTCTCTCAATGAACATATCGTCGTACGGTGGATTACCCCAGAAGCTGCGTCCCGTCAGACAATGAAGAAACACCGAGTTCACCAACGAGTAGTACTCGCTCACCTGCCGATTGTGCTCGTCAGCACACATATCCAGATGAAAGGGCCCCTTCTCAATGTTCCACCTCTGGAACTCGGTGAACTTCCAGTTGCATTTGTCCCTCACCGGACTACTCTTCTTCTTGCCGCACTCCACCCCCGGCAGCGCCGCCTCCTGTACGACAACCTCAGGTAAAACATACACGTTCCCCTTTCTACAGACGTCGTACTCGCACAGATTCCTCTTGTCCTTCAGCACACGGTCCCCAAACTGTGCATACAAACCGTACTTGTCCTCCAGGCTCACCGCAGACACCAGATTGAAGGGGGACTCAGGCACATACTGCGCCTCTACCAACAGCACGTCAGCCTTCTTCGTCACCCGATTCCACAAGGTAATATACCCACGGCCTCCCCCACGAGACGTCGTCACCTCTCCAGCCATGACCTTGAACGCCACCGCTGATGACGCGTTCACCTGAGCGCCCTCAAACATAGACAGGTCATTAAAAATAGACCTCGTGGCCATGCTATCAAAATACAGCTCTCTCTCAGAGTCCACCACAGTTGCTGCACACAGGTCTTCCTCATGCACCGAGTCCTCATAGTACTCCTTCTGCACTAGTGCGTCATTCTCCTTGTCTCTGTCGTACACACCGTACACCCAGGTGTCCTCCAATACCTCACCAGTGTATACCACCTTCTGGTTTGCCACTGTAGCGACCACCGGACAGGCAACATGAACTTCTTCATGATTCTCCAAGCTCCACAGCTCCTCCGCAGAAACTTCCGTACGACGCGGCCTCGCTGAACTCGATGAAGGTCCATTCTCCACCGTCGCTGCTACCGCGTCAGGTGACTTCTTCGCCGCGATTTTCTTCAGCCTCCGCGCATAGTTCTCACGAACCCCTTTCTCCTTAGCAGGATTGAGCTTGATGAACTCCTCCATACCTGCCGGGTTGCTTATCCAGCACTTCTCTGCAGAATGTACACCAGAGCACGTAGGACATATCAATTTCTTCCCGTCATTGAACCTCTTCTCCTCGCTCTGCCTCCTTCTGTCCGCAACCAGTGCTCTTGCCACTGCAACAGTCTCCTCGTCCACAGTGGCTCCCACAATACTCGATGAATGAACCGCCGATTGCTGTACGACATTCACATAGAAATACTCAGACCTCTGCATAAGCATATCAAACGAAGGACGTCGTTCCTTACTGATATCCGCAACCACCTGCGAATACTCCATAGGCATAGCCGCAACAGCCAGAGCAGTCACCAGCACCTCCACAGTTGTCGGGTCAAGCTTTGCACCCCCATAGTTGGCCACTGAGCACATAACGTCACCAAAATATCCCAACTGCTTCACCGGGTCCTCATTGGCGTTCACCGTCAGCTTGCATAGCTTCTTCATTGAGCCCGCGAGTTGACCAAACAGCTGCGGCTCCACTTTACACTTCAGTTTCCTGAACGCCTTCAACCCGTCGTTACCACAGCGTCGTACAACGTCAAAGGCGTCCCCAGCTGTCACCTGCTTCAAAATAGCTGACAAAATTGTACTGGCCATACTCTCAGAACCAGGCACAGTAACAAAACTGCCGCTGTCGTCAAAGACCTCTTCAAATTCGTCCTCGTCCTCTGCCTGTGACGCAGGCTTGTCTTCTGCCCGTGATGAAGGCTTCTCCTTTGCAGCCGTGTTGCCATATCCTCTCGATTTAGGCATATACAAGTTCAGTCCTTTGATATCTGCAATATCTGACACTTGATAGTCGCACACCAGTTCTAGCAGCTCAGGATAAAACGTGACTGCTGACTCTAACTGTGTCTTAAATTGTACCCAGGACTCATACTGATTCCTCTCTGTACCCGTGTACTTCGTCGTACCCAACAACTTCACAACGCACTGAACTGTCTTCTGTGCGTTGGCAGTGCTCATTGCACTCGACGCAGCTTCTTCATTCTCTGCCGATTTCCCAGACTCCTTCTTCTCTGAAATCAAAGCCTGAATTGTCGCTTCCATTGATTTCATAAAACTAGCCTGCTGCTCTACCAATTCCTGAAGCTGCGATTCCCTCGTAGAATACTTTACGTCCGCCATGACGGCTGTATCTACACTATCAGACCTATATCAGGCCCATAACCTAGGATAATCAACTTCTACTAACTTCATATATCCAGTAGAAAGTGTACGAACACACACTCATACGCACACACACTGTTGATTGATTTAAACTGATAATGAATGTTTGTTCGTTACACACAGTGCTTATATCACATAGCACTGTTCAAGTGCTCACTGTTACTCAGTCATAGCTACTTCTATACTCGTACTTGTACTCTTGTGTTCTTGTGACAGATACTGTATCCATTTTGAATTGATCTTCTGTCTCTTGTAATCTCATTGTCATCATTGTTCTGTTCACCTTTACACATAGTACTGTACTCTGTCATACTGTCATACTGTCATACTGTCATACTGTCATACAGTCATTGAATTTGTCTTTTGAGCTCTCTGTCTTTAACACTGTCTCAGAGTCCACAGTTTTCCTACATAGCACATGCGCTCATCTCATGAGCAAGCGGCCAGCAAGGATAGGACAGAGGGGAGAAGGGGGAGGAAAAAGAAGGGCATTGATAAGTGTTCAGAAAATAGCCTAAGAGCCTTCCGCCCACGAGAACGCGCCTGCAAGTAGGGGAGGAGAGGGGAGGGTCTACCGGTCCAAACGCCTCCGATTCGAGTGATCTCGCAGACATTCCTGATGTCGGAGAATCCGGAGTCCCCTCCTCATTCCCCTCCTTACCAAATGAGGCCGCAACCGATTTTACCACCTTTTTCCTGGCGAGCAAACCCACAGCGCGCCGTATGAAGCATAAGTATGTCACCCACGCTGTAAGCAGCCGAGGCGCCAGGTCACTCAGGCCCCGGCAAGCAGCTATAAAGTCCTCACTTTGAAGCAGCCGAAACACGAACCCATCCTTGCATCTGACTCGAGGGCGCGTCCGCGAACGCACTTTTTACGTGCGAGGGACATGTGGATGCCGAGGAACTGCTTCACGTGCTCCAGATTGTGCTTCGTGACCGGGACCGCCTGCGGTGCCCCATGCCTCGATCCCTTCCTTTCCTCGGCACGCTTGCAGGCGCCATCAAGCGTCCGCCCCACTCCGCACTGTCTCGGGTGCGTGTACTTCTCCACGGGACCCCCCCCTTGGAGCCCCCCCTTGAGCCGTCGTGAGCTTCTCAAACGTGCTCCAATTGCACATCCTTTCAGAACATTTGCAGCAATCTTCAGCAAACCAGCAAGTCACCCTTCGATCAACAGCAAACCAGCAAGTCACCCTTCGATCAACAGCAAACCAACAAGTCACCCTTCGATCAACAGCAAACCAGCAAGTCACCCTTCAATCAACAGCAAACCAACACACCACCCTCCTAGGTGTCTCGAGTTTCTGGGGCCACACCGTTGTGTCGTCCCCGTCGTCAAGAGCGCGCACTTCGCGTAGCACGTCGCCAACGTGGATCTGCCCCGAGCCCATCCCCCGCACCTCTCACCCACGCACCACAGCTGCACTGCATGTTTAGGGTTTAGGGTTCCGCCCTACATCCTGCACTGGAGTGCCAAGCATCCCAAGGCTCCAGAGATGCAGGCATGAACCCGTCATGACGCGCTGGCTTAAAGTAGCACCGCCTCTTGGCACACATGTGAAGGCCAGGAGGCTATGTCTGTGTGTCCGTGGTTTGATAACGCGGGAGAGCCTGCTGCTGTGTGGGTGGGCGTATCGCCGGGCACGTAATGACTTTATGCCGCATGCATGCTTGGTGGACGTAGATTTGTCATGACCATCGGTCGATTTGTTGTGTCACATGGCTGATTGGTGGCCACTGATGAATGCGTTACATGCATGCCTGAAAGAACTCGCCCGGGCAGCGTGCGCGAACGATCTGATGCAGAGAAGGGAGGCAGAGGGGAGTGGAGACCATGTGGGCCACGAGGGAATCCTTGAAGATCTCGCCGTCCATCAGGATGCTCGCAATGATAGGCTTGCCGTCGCGATCGAGCGCCACGTCGAGCTCAACCGGAGTCGTCAGGTTAACCCACACCTGCCATTCCAGTCCCGTGCCGCAAGTAAGTCTCATATATTTGAGCGCGGGCGCCTCCAAGACCTCCATCATGCCGCAGTGATGACAGAGACGGCTGCAGCAGAGACGGCGGCGCAGCACCGGCAGGCCGGCCGCAGTAAAGGCGGCCACCGCACAGGCAGGAGGGGCCGCCACAGCAGGAGCAGCCGATCAGGGCGCACCTGCGCATCCGTGTGCGACTTGGAGCTCTGTATCATACTCTCGTGCTGACCGCTGTTCTGGTAGGCCTCCACAAACGCAGCCAGGCTCTTGGGTGTGTCTGGCGACCGCCCCCCCCCCAACCTGACTGCTTGGATGTGGGAAGCTTACTGCCCGAGGCACGTGCTCCGCCTCGATCAGGGGAGAGCGCGGATTAGAAACGCCTCCGTCCACTTCCCCACAACACGCGTTCACTCCTGTTGTTGCCCTGCAAGAGGTCGGCAAAGGCGCTGAGCATATCCCGAACCGCAGCGTCGGTCCGTACCAGAGTCATCCATGTAGTTGGCGCCGAGGTCGGTGGTGACCTCATTGAGGAACTCGTACATCTCGACGAAGGGCGCCTTGGTGTACCCGAGCTGCTTGAAGTATGGCAAGATATCCGCGTGGTGGAAGCACTGATACACCAGCTGCGTGCTGTCCAGCAGCAGCACCCCTGGAACACACCCCCTCGCAGGCCCTTACCACCTCCCCCCTCGCTGCGGGCCCTGTAAAGACCCATGCGATTGTTCAAGGCAGCGCACGGCCTGCGCCGACAGTGTTCGCGCCGGCAAAAGTGGAACAAGGACGGGGAGGCGCAGCCAGGCACCGTCGAAATGCTGGAAGATCTCCAGAGGGGGGTGGCGCAGAGTGAACGCCATGGTGATACTGAACAGGCTAGCCACTGCGTGCAGGCCCTGAACACCACCGCTCCCACCCAGCACAGCACTGACAGCACTGAGGCGCCGGTCCTACTCTCTACTCCACTCGCGGCCCCCCAGAATGGAGGAAGAGGCATATCTAATTGAAACCTTCCGAAGCATCCACGATTTGAGGCCAATTTCGAGCCTCGCCGCACCTCCCTCCCCTCGAGGGGAATGGCGGGGACTTGGTACTCTTTCGGCTCCTCCGACGAAAGGCCACTCGCCGAGGGTGTAGCCGGATAGCCCTATCCCCCATCCCCAAGGCAACGACCACCACCCGAAGGGCGAGGAGCGAGGAGCGAGGTTGTTGCCGCCGGAATTGCCGCCGGGGATTTCCCGCTTGATATTGATGGAAGATCCCGGTTGAGCAGGTCTAGGACCGAGGCCACGCTGATGGCGCCGTCCTCGGGTCAGCGAGAAAGGGCACGTCAGCGCCGCGCTTACCGAGACAATGTTGATGGTGGTTTTGTCCAGGATGTGATTGTCAAACTCATCGAAGCACATGACGAAATACGCCCCACATATCATCTCCATAGCAGTCAGCCGCCGGCGGTGACTCTTGCTGATTCCGGGGACTGCCGCAGCCACAATCCCCCACTATCAGCGGCGCGCCCTCGAGAGGTGGCAGCTCCAATCTGCCGCGTGGCACGTCATCGCAAAGAGTGAATGCAGCAGATGTTGGGAGAAACCACTGAGCACCCCCCATCGCAAAGAGTGGATGCAGATGTTGGGAGAAACCATTGAGCACCCCCATCGCAAAGAGTGGATGCAGCAGATGTTGGGAGAAACCACTGACACCCCATCGCAAGAGTGGATGCAGATGTTGGGAGAAACCACTGAGCACCCCCCCCATCGCAAAGTGGATGCAGATGTTGGGAGAAACCACTGTGCACCCCCATCCAAAGTGGATGCAGATGTTGGGAGAAACCACTGAGCACCCCCCCGCCAAAAGTGTTGCAGCAGATGTTGGGAGAAACCACTGAGCACCCCCATCGCAAAGAGTGGATGCAGATGTTGGGAGAAACCGTGAGCACCCCATGCAAGAGTGGATGCAGCAGATGTTGGGAGAAACCACTGAGCACCCCCGTCGCAAGAGTGGATGCAGATGTTGGGAGAAACCACTGAGCACCCCATCGCAAGAGTGGATGCAGATGTTGGGAGAAACTACTGTGCACCCCATCGCAGAAGTGGATGCAGATGTTGGGAGAAACCACTGAGCACCCCCATCGCAAAGTGAATGCAGCAGATGTTGGGAGAAACCACTGAGCACCCCCGCGCGCAAGAGTGGATGCAGATGTTGGGAGAAACCACTGAGCACCCCCATCGCAAGAGTGGATGCAGATGTTGGGAGAAACCACTGTGCACCCCATCGCAAAGTGGATGCAGATGTTGGGAGAAACCACTGAGCACCCCCATGCAGAGTGGATGCAGATGTTGGGAGAAACCACTGGCACCCCCATCGCAAGAGTGGATGCAGATGTTGGAGAAACCACTGAGCACCCCGTCGCAAGAGTGGATGCAGATGTTGGGAGAAACCACTGAGCATCCCCCATCGCAAGAGTGGAGGCAGATGTTGGGAGAAACCACCAGGCACCCCATCGTAAAGTGGGCAAGATGTTGGAAGAAACCATGGGTGCCACTGCATGAAGCAGGAGCCACCGGTACTGAAGCTGTCCTCCACGCTGGACCCGAGCAGATGCGCCTGACCACCGACCAGCTGCAGACACAGAGACCCTCCGCGCTTTTCCGCATTAGGAGTAACCCCCCCACCTCCATCTTGGCAGGTCGAGAGCTTGACCCAGATCTCCGAACTCAGGTGCAGTGAGCTCGACTTGCTGCACCCGGCATGAAACTGCAGAGCGCGCTCGATTCTATGAGGCGCGCCGCAGAGCACCGCGGCCACAGAGCATCACCGCCTGTGCCCGAGGCTTCCGGGCCACTGCGAGAGAGCCGCATCTCGCGCGGAGCCGCAGACCTCGTCAAGCGCGAAGCCGCAGACCGCATCAAGCGCGAAGGCAAACATCGCTTGCGTCCGGTTCGGAAGGGCGCTCTCTCCCCAAACACCAACGGGGGAATCGCGCGGGCGGCAGAGCAATGCGTGCGCACCGTGTTAGCGACACTCTGAAGGCCCATCATGTGGAGCACAAGATCAGTGGGATCGAACGGCTCACTTTTCTCCCCGCCCGTCTTCTTCTTTCCCTGCACTCTCAGCGAAAACCTCAATCTCAATCTCAGCACCCCGTCCAACGTGTCAGCTGAGCCCAGGACTTGGCCTCAGCAAAAGGGGGGATCTCTGCACAGCTGCGGTGAGCATCATGACACAGCTCCGAGAAGCAGCTGCGGTGAGCATCATGACACAGCTCCGAGAAGCAGCTGCGGTGAGCATCATGACACAGCTCCGAGAAGCAGCTGCGGTGAGCATCATGACACAGCTCCAGGAAGCAGCTGCGGTGAGCATCATGACACAGCTCCAAGAAGCAGCTGCGGAAGGCCGCAGAGAACAGCCTGGCCGCGACGAACAATTTGGCAAGGCCGCGGTGAACATTTTGGCAGGAGCGTTAGTTCCAACTTTGCATGGCGTGATTAAAAGATTCGCATGGCCACGATGAAAAGTGTGCAACGATCCTGGCCCTCGAGTCAGCTCCCCCCGGCATAGGGAGGCGCGCGAGATGGCATGAGACGCCATGCGAGACGCATGTTGGAGAGACAGCTGAGTCCTCAGCGTGGCACTGCAGCAGCCGTCACCTTGAAGGGCAGCAGAAGCAGCGACTCGAATCTGCCCGGGTTGTGATGGGACGTGCTCACAAGCGCAAATTGGCACTGAAGCCCCCCATCCCCAACCCGACGGTCAACACGGGGAACTTCAGACCCTTGATGTCAAAAGCAGCGCGCTGTGCACCGCACGCCGCGCCAAGATGCTGCCCCTCTCAGAGCCCCACACGGGACCCCACCAAGCACCACTCCAGAGAGCGCATCACACGGCAACGGCCCAAGGCGTCGGCCACCCCATCCCGAAGATCGCACAACACATCGCGCAGAGTGGGCCACGGCGCTGCATCGAATTGCCACTTCACCTGGAGTGCCACGTGGCACCGTACCGAGCCACGATGTTGTCACCCGGAGGGGCATGCGCATCTCTAATGAAGCGCCACGTCACCCGGAACACTGCGCAGCACTGAAGCAAGGCGCCGCGTCACCCATAGCGTGGCATGGCATCGCACCGAGGTGGCGTAGCTCTCGTCAGATTGAAGTAAACAATCGATCAGGACCACCCAAGCAAGAACAACACGGTAGAGGGATAACGGCATAAGAGCGAAGCATTCTGAAGGATGGCATCCTCTACGGGCCTCCACTGAGAGCTGAGCGCATCAATGCACTAATTAATTATGCTTCCTGGGAGTGCTATCTGAAGCTCGGCCCGCCCATGAGATGCCGGCCATACGCGCGTACGCACAAGTACATGCCACTTCCGGGTTACAGCATGGGCGGGCGGGCAGGCGTCAGCACACTGTTCCATAAAACCCGTAACCTCCTCGCACGGCACTCTGGGGATCTTTACACACTCGGGGCGGCGAGAAACATGTGTGCGTGGACACCGAGTCTGCAGGCCTCCGGCGAGACACATTCAAATTGGAGTGCAACGGAATGTTAGCGGTTTTAGAAACCAGAATGCGTGACACCTGCTGCAGTTGAGACAGAATGACACATATAGCTCCTTGACTCGGTACAGTTGCACAAACGGACACGAGGGGACACTAGTTCCTTCTGTTTTACAAGCAGGAACTCCGCGGGTTCCTCCAGTACTCTGTGAGGCACACTGCAAACACTTTGTGATTTTGCTTCACCTGGATTGCACTCGTGTGCAGTAGCGTAGGCACATTTAATGAGAAGTGTTGCAATACCTACCTTTGGCAAATGAGGGTTTTCCGGCGCACTTAGGTTTTAGGTGCATGCGGGGTGCAGCAGCCCCAGCGTTCTACTCAGTGCAAAAGGACAGGCAACGAAGCTCACCCGAGCATAGCACTTCCCACGCATACTGGCCTGGGATGGCTCTCCCGGCACCTCCGCCAGCAACATTGCCGCGTGAGAGAGTCCACTTTTCTGGGAATGAGGCACTCACCGTCTCCCGGACAGTTAGGAAAGGCAGATGCTCGTCGACGTCGCTCACAAACGTCGCCTTGTAGAGCACCCTGCCATGCCACATGGCCGTGTTGCTCCTCATCCAGGAGGGCCACAACACGTGGCACACCCGTGTTCCTCTCTGCAGGGTATTTCAGAACCTTGTGGCATAATTATGCTCCTGGATATTTTGCTATTTAAGAGTTTGGAGGACCGCTTGAGACCGATGGAGGGTTTGGAGGACCGCTTGAGACCGATGGAGGGTTTCGAG